>PVKC010003182.1:0-40010 GCA_004027635.1 Crocidura indochinensis | reverse complement strand
TCCATGCCCCTTCTTGGACAGGCCCTCTCATCTCTATATCCTCTTCTTTTACAGCTTTTGAGATATCACTTTTTCATTTCTTCTAATTTATAAATTTTTCCTGAGAGATTTCCACTCCAAGAAAGGTGCCTAAATATCTGGAATTCATTGCAAGAAATCAGCTTAGAGTCTGCAGCCAGCCTATCTGCTGCTCCCTGTAATTCAGCTGTCTATGACTGCTTACTTTTTTTAATGTCTCATCATGGTGCCAGGGAGATGGCATGGAGGTGGGATATTTGCTGTGCATGCAGAAGGACAGTGGTTTGAATCCCTGCATCCCATAGGTCCCCGACCCTGCCAGGACTGATTTCTGAGTGTGGAGCCAGGAGTAAGTCCTGATCGCTTCCTGGTGTGACCTCCAAAAAAAAAAAATAGAAAAAAAAATTTCATCACTTCATTTACACAGTATGTGACTCTGGGATCACACAGAGCTGAATAGGATTTCAGGCTTTCTTAGTCAAAAGTTATACAAACATGAAGAGGCTCATTCCTAACTCATCTTATCTGTTCATTCAGTTATTTGGCCAATATGTTATGAATGATAACAAAGTCCTATATAATGCACAAATAATAGAGTTGTGATGGTGAAGAAAGATGGATAGTGACACTTTCTGGGGGGCTTAGGGATTATGATAAGGTATACATTAATCACTTATTCAAAGGGATGTAATATACATTGAGATTAGTTCTCTAGAAAAGTAAAAGTATCAACAGCTGGTTCTTTGAGGTCAACTCATGTTTGCCCATAGTGAAGCATGAGACCACATGATCCTTTTGAGCTTCTCCTTCCTGGTCCATAATGTAGAAATAATTGTGGTGGCTACAAAATATAATTGTGGCAAGGTGAAATGTGACAGTAACTGTGCTTTTAAAAATAACAAGTGTTGGGGCCAGGCGGTGGCGCTCGAGGTAAGGTGCCTGCCTTGCCTGCACTAGCCTAGGATGGACCACGGTTGGATCCCCCGGTTTCCCATATGGTCCCCCAAGCCAGGAGCAACTTCTGAGCACATAGCCAGGAGTAACCCCTGAGCGTCACCGGGTGTGGCCCAAACACCAAAAAAATAATAATAATAATAATAATAATAATAATAATAACAAGTGTTATTTTAAAAGTATGATATAACTAAATTGATTACCCAAAATTGGGAGAAAATATTGAATTACTTTCAATATTTACTACTATTGATATCTCAGACATATTTGATTATCTTCAAACCACAATAATTAGATAAATTGAATCACATTTCAGTTGGAGTATAGTTGAGATTTTATTCAGTGGACATTTGTATTAAGCTTTGAAGTTGGGCAAAGCACTATGACCTGAAAGATTTTATAGATGTCCACTTATTTCCAAAATTATGAACTATAATTCATATTTTGTCAAAATATACTGAATATATAAATACATGTTGATTATATAATGAAACGTAAGTTAAAAAGCCATCAAAACCTAAGAACCTTTCTTTAATGTTTTGAGACTTCTTTTAATATTTTATATTTAAGAGATATATTTTCTGGGGCTAGAGAATAGCAGAGTAGTGGGGTGTTTGCCTTGCATGCATCCAAACCTGGAAGGATCCTGGTTTGATTCTTGGCATTCCATATAGTCCTCTAAGCCTGCCAGGAGTAGGAGCGATTTCTGAGCACAGAGCCAAGAGTAACCCCTGAATGCCACTGGGTGTGACCCCCCAAAAAATCAAAGAAAAAAAGAGAGAGAAATTTTTCTCTATCATTTCTCATAGGCCCTTACAACATACTATTTTACTTCAGTAAATAAATAAAGGTACTAAAGAGATATTATAGCAGATGAGGCTCTTGACTTGCAAGTCCCAACCTAGGTACAATCCCTGAGCCACTTACAGTTCCTCCAATCCTGTCAGGAGTAATTCCCAAGCACAGAACCAAGAGTAATCCCTGAGCACCATTGAATGTAGGCAAGAAATATTTTCTTCTAACTTCCATGACTACTTTGATGAATGTGAATTGGATATTTATGGCGATGTCTAGACTGTTTAACTGATAAATGTTCATGTAATGAAAGCTATTTATTTCTATACACATTTGTTGAACTCAGTCTGTGAATGAATACTTAATATTTCTGAGTCAGTGCTTCTTAACAGGGGCCATAAGACCCCAGAATATTTCAAGAAATTACAGGTAAATATTGTATAAGACTTACACAATAAGTCCACTTATACTGTAAGTGGAGGGGGGCTGCAGCACAAAACTAGGCAGTCAAAAAGTAAGAAAATGGGGCTTTGAAGGGAATAAGATCAGAAGGGAATTAGGCTGAAAAATGTTGATATTTCTCTAGCTCATCCTTGTCTTTCTAGACAGAGATATAGTTGATAAAAAACAATGAATTTGTCGTTTCATTTTACATCTTTCTGTTATTCATTTTCTTTGAGAAGAATCTACCACAGAAGAAAAAACATGTTTGGCAACCTTCTTCATAAACTACTTTAATCAGAAATATATGATTACAAGAAAAACAAAAGCAACAATAACTACCGCAAAATTATTTCTGGTTATTGAAAGAATATAAAGTCCACAAAGAATGCATTTACATTTTCATCTGTCTACCTGTATTTTAATTACCAATAAGCAATAATTAAGAAGTACGTGCAGTTGATAGAATTTTGTAGAATAAAAGTTGAGGACAAAAACAAGACTTAAGAGTATAGGGACATGTTCTTAATTACTTGAGAAGAGAAAGCAAATATATGATGAGATAAGGCAGTACATCTACCTCCCCTCATTTACAGAAGCAGAACTTGAAGGTAGTTGATTTCCTGAGTGTCAAACACTTGACTGTTGTGCACATAGGCTATTGTGCACATGTTGTTTACATTAAGCTTGCTTCCTGCCCTTCATTCATATTGGTCTTTACATACCTTGGAGACTCTGATTCCCCATAGACTGTTCCTTCAGGGGCAATTCCAAAGATGGGCAATTTTCACTCTGCTGTAGTCAGTAAATGTGTTCATTTTGAAATTTATTGCACTACTTATGAGTAGTTTGGTCATCTGTAAAATCCAGAATCAAAGTCAAGATCCTTTCTCATATAGTTTAGAGTGAAATTGTTGGTTCTAAGGTTTTATCTTGAAGCATATCTTCTTTTTAATGGAGATATTTGGAAAATGAATTTACAGTGTTGAAAAGTTGGGTGCTTACGATATCTGGCACAACCCTGAAACCATGAAGATGGTCACTCAAAAAAATAAGTGACTTTGTGAGAAGGGTTTTTTTGGTTAATTCCATTTGGATCTTTGATTGGTGAGCAGAGCTCCTCCATTAAAGGGAGGAACTTAAAAATATAAATGAACATGAAGACAGTTTGTAAAAAAAAATGGAAGCCATATTCTTTATGATTGTAATAGGTAAAAATAAATAATGAGACTAGATAATGTTGGAGCCATTAGGAAGTAATATCTTGTACATCAACATACCAGAGGCACTAGACTCATGTACTACTTAGGTCACATTTCCTAGTACCTTACTGCAAGGTATTACTCCAATCTTATAAAAAAAGCTCTAAAGACTCCTGCAATGGGGGATAGTATGCAGATATACCACCAAGAAATCAAGGTAAAATATCAGATTCTTCCATAGAATACTTACACTAATCTTTTGACTTTTCCTTCTATGTTAGAAGGCAAAGATAGACAAATAAAAACGCATCTGTTTTTAAGTAATCTCTTCAAATATTAACCCAAAGCAATATATATATATATATGATATTCACACCACTTTGGAAATGATAGAAGTCTCTCCTGATATCTATATTAATTAACTGTAATGTTTACTTTTTAAAATGGAAATATTATTTTCCTAGTCTCTGTTTTGATGGAACTTCTTTCTTTTCAACCTCTGCATATTAATATTTCTTACTAACGACCGAGTCTAGTCCTTCCCCTAAATGTAAAAGTGATTTTATATCATTATAGACCATCTAGGGATGAAAAGATAGTACAGTAGGTAGGACACTTGCCTTGCATATGTCAAACAAGATTTGATCCTCAGTATCCCATGTGGTCCCCTGAGCATCACTGAATGTGGTCTCAAAATAAGCAAACAAACCTCCCAAAACTACAACAGTCTATAAAAGTTTGAGAACTATCAGAAAATAAATATATAAATCTGAATAGAATCTATGAAAATTTGTGTTAAAGGTATTTATCAGGGGATTGGAGAGATAGCATAGTTGTAGGGTGTTTGCCTTGCATGGAGCAGACTCAGGAGGAATGGTGGTTCAATTCCTGGCATCCCATATGGTCCTTCAAGCCTGACAGGAGTGATTTCTAAGTGCAGAACTAGGAGTAACCCCTGAGCTCCGCTGGGTGTAACCCAAAAACAAAACAAAACATAGCAAAAAGGTATTTATCAGAGATATCTAATAGAAACACAGTAAAACTATAAATGTAATTGCAATATCTCATATTTTGAAAAGTACATTTAGCTGAGACCACAACCCCGATTCTGATAACCAAGACTACATAGAGTCCCCCAAGTATGTCTATAGGTCATTCCTGCACACAGCTAGTAAGAGTCCCTGAACACCTCTATTTGTAATGTCCAAGTCCAAATCCCCCCCCAAAAATAATCATAAAAATAGGCAAAATTAATTATAAAATGTATTCTAGCCAAAAGATCTGAAATTAGTATCATGCAGAACCTATAATCAATTAAAAAAAATTTTTGGTCACACCTAGCAGCACTCAGGGGTTACTCCTGGCTCCATGCTCAGAAATCATTCCTAGCAGGCTCAGGGAACCATATGGGATGCCGGGATTCGAACCAATGACCTTCTGCATGAAAGACAAATGCCTTACCTCCATGCTATCTCTCCTGCCCCAAATTAAAATTATTAAAAGGATATTTCACTGCTTTTGTCAAATCCTGGATATAGAAATCTTGGCAGTTTCCATTTAGTACCTGCTCCTGCTGCTAGTCACATACTGACTGCCAGTCGCCATATTCAGTCCATGATGGTACAGACAGGTGTGTTCAGAGTCCACAAACCTACATACAGCAAAGTGTTAGAGAGGATCCAAGACCTATTGAAATCTATTGATGGATTCCCTTGCATTGTTTTAGCTCCAAGTAAATCTTTAGAGATTTAAAGACTATGTTGTGGACCAAATCTCTTACAATTGCTTACCTCTTTTTTTATGTTATTTTGTTCTTTTGGGACCACATCCAACAATGCTTAGAATTACTCCTGACTTTGTACTCAGGAACCATTTTTGATGGGCTCAGGAACCTTATGGGTTGCGAAGGATAAAACCCAGGTCTCTTTTGTGCAAGGCAAACTCCTTACCCACTGTTCTATCTCACTCTTCACTTTCTCTGTAAACTACCCTTAATGGAAACTATTTCACTTTAAAAAAAAAAAAGCCTTAACTATCGAATTTACATTCTCCCTAGTGTGAAGAAAAGAAATTAAAGTTTTCCTCATATGAATGGAAACAATAGCTAGATTTTCTTTTCTCATAAAAATAAACAAAAATGGATTGCTAGGAAATAAAAGTGTGTTATATTTAACCATATGGAATGCGACTTTTATTTATTTAAATATAATTTATGGGATTTTTGAAAGGATGTGTCAGATACTGATAAAATATTTGCTTATTTTTAATCAAGATACATTGTAGAATCTAAATTAAAAATATGTGTAGGTACTATCAATAAATTCCTTGACTTATTTATTTTTCTGAACATTTAAAATGCAGAAATATCAAATAATAGATCTGAATTACATGTTTTAATTTACGCGTACTTGGCATTGGGAACTAGGATTTTTTTTTCACAAATGCTCTTCCATACACATATAAGTCTCTATAAGAGAGGATTAAAATATATGAACTGGAGAGATAGCATGGAAGTAAGGTATTTGCATTGCATGCAGAAAGACGGTCATTCAGATCTGGTATCCCATATGGTCCCCGAAGCCTGCCAGGATTGATTTCTTAGGATAGAGCCAGGAGTAACCCCTGAGCGCCGCTGAGCGTGACCCCCCAAAAATTATATATGAGCTGTATTTTGGAAGACTAATTCAAAATAATTGTCTTTATCAGTGATAGAATGGTTAAAGTTGAGGTGATAATGGTAAAATCCTGGTCTATATTACAATGAAAATGAATGGAATGAAGTGGAATGAAACAGTGGGTAAGGCATTTGCCTTGTATGTGGACTACCCAAATTAGATCCCCGGCATCAAATATAATCCCCAAACCTACCAGGAGTAATTTCTGAGTGCAGGGTCAGGTAACCCTTGAACACTGCAAGGTGTGGCTCCCCCCAATATATATATATTGACAAATGATTCAAAGAATTGTGCCTCTGTTTCATTTTCATCATGGTCAAAAGTTCATTATTATTATTATCATTATGTTTATTATCATAAATATAAAGCGTGAACTGCTTTATCATAAAACCAGGGGACTGGTTATCTGAAGAGTTAAGGAACTGATGACAAAGGGAAAGCTATGAGGAGCTAACAGTGTTATTAATGTCACTTGAAAACTTTATATTTTGTCAATTTTTATTTCATTTATTGAGTCATCATGAGATACACTGTTACAAAGTTGTTTCCGATTGAGTTTCAGTCATACAATTTTTCCACACCCATCCCTTCACCTGTGTCTACTTCCCCTCTAATATCCTCAGTTTCTCTCCCACTCCCCAGTCTGTGTCTATGGCAGATAATAAGGCCTTTGTTTCTATTGTCTTAGGGTATTCCTCTCTTATAGTTTTCTTTATATCTCACAAATAATTGTGATCATTCTATCTCTATCCTTCTACCTCTGGCTCCCTGTGGATGATTAATGCTGCAAAAATTATTTAGCATACTCCTAAATATTTTTTTTGTTTTGTTTTTGTTTTTTTTTGTTTGTTTTTTTTTATTTTATTTTATTTTATTTTATTTTTTTATACTCCTAAATATTTTACATGTGCACATTTGCATTACTAAATTGTCACAATATGTTATAAGTGGAATTTTATAATAAAATACATAATTTCCAGGACTAACTAAATAGTAATAAAGGACTGTCTTGCAGGCAGCCAACCAACCTGGGTTTGATCCCTAGAAACCGGTGTGGTCCCCTGATCTACACCAGAAGTCATTCTTATATTCAGAGTCAGGAGTAAGCCCTGAGCACCAATAGGTATTGCCATAAAACAAAAAAAATGCAGAATTCTCAAGTAATTTTTCTTTTTTTCTTTTCTTTTTTGGTTTTTGAGTCACACCTGGCAGTGCTGAGGGCTTACTCCTGACTCTGCACTCAGAAATTGCTCCTAGCAGGCTCCAGGAAACAAAAAAGGGTGCTGGAAATCAAACCTGAATCAATCATTGATCAGCTACATGCAAGGCAAATGCCTACCCACACTATCATTCTAGTCCTAAGAATTTTCTAGTAATTTCGAAAAAAATTTACTCACACGTTGGGTATAATATTACCTATATTTACATATGCAATTAAATGCAAACAAAGCCAGATGAAATAAAATAGTGAATATGAGAAGAAATGCTGTGGTAGTTTCAAATGACAATCTCTTTAACAACTGGTTTTTTGCATCTACATTTTAAAAAATATTTTCTTTTTTTATTTTTTTAAATTAGTATCTTTATTTAAATACCTGGATTACAAACATGATTGTAGTTGGGTTTCAGTCATGTAAAGAACACCCCCCTTCACCAATGCAACATTCCCATCACCAATGACCCAAATCTCCCTCCACCCCACCTGTACTCTAGACAGGCTTTCTATTTCCCTCATTCATTCACATTGTGAGGATAGTTCTCAATGTAGTTATTTCTCTAACTTCACTCATCACTCTTTGTGGGGAGCTTCATGTAGTGAGCTGGAACTTCCAGCCCTCTCTTTTGTCTTTGAAAATTATTGGAAGAATGTCTCTTATTTTTCTTAAAACCTATAGCTGAGTGAGACTATTCTGTGTCTATCTCTCTCCCTCTGACTTATTTCACTCAGCAGAATGAATTCCATGTACATCCATGTATAGAAAAATGCCATGACTTCATCTCTCCTAATGACTGCATAATATTCCATTGTGTATATGTACCACAGTTTCTTTAGCCATTCATCTATTTTCAAAGCTAAAAATGAATTATCAAAAATGATCAGCAGTAAACTTATACTCAAATCCAATAAAATTTCTGCTTTTGCACTGGAAATTAGCATATTGAAGTTTTTATTATTTAGGGGAGGTTATTTTTTCTATTATTAAGATACAGATATCTACAGTAAGATATGAGTATACGTGACTATTAGTTAAGGCTTTTATTTATGTATATATTCAGGCATCATTATGAGCAAACAGCAGGGGTCAGAATGATAGTGCAGGGGGTATGGTGCCTATCTTGTACACAGCCCACCAAGGTTTGATCCCCAGCATTCCATATGTTCCCCCAGAGAACTACCAGTAATAATTATTGAGTTCAGAGCCTGTAATAACCCCTAGGCATCGCTGAGTGTGTCTATAAAACTAAAGAATAAAAAAGAGCAAACAGTATTTAAAGTTGGAAAGCAAGTTTGAGATGGATGAGTTGGGGGCGATATAAAGGAACTTTGTTTGCAATTTGTATTTCATGAGACCTGCCCAAGTTCCCTTCAATGTTTCCCTGTTATGCCAACTACACCATTGTTCTCTTCTTTAGAAGCAACTACGCTTGATATGGCAGCTGATTCTTTCTGAAGTATGTCCCTGGATCATGATTCCATTTTTTTTCTTGTATGCATCTCAAATAGTTATGAGTCATAAAGCAGAAATACTTCATGGGCTCTAATGTTATTCCTATATCCTATAAGCTAGAGCATCTGAATTCTAAGGAAACAAATGGAAAATGATGGTACGTCCCAGAAAACCTCTAACATATCTTCCTTGTCTGTATTTGTACTGACAAGCACCCCTCCTCATCACCCACTCCATTACTAGAAAAAAAACTCACCATCTTAGCCAATTATGAATAATACATATCCAAATAAGGAACAATGGAAAGTGTGAAGCGTCAACGCATCACAAAAATAATCTAAATTTATTTTATAGGAATCTAAAGCTCATTCTTAGGCTAGGTGACAATGGACTGTTGTTACCTTGCCATCAAGTATTATAATACTAGTACCTGATTTAAGGGTATATGCATCTGGCACTGTGAAATGGTTGGTGATGCATTCCACAATACCCAGAGAGGAAAGGGGATTCCCATGCCTCCAATCTGAGTAGAAGAAGAGATGCAGGTCCAACAGCAATTTCAAAGCAAGAACCAAGCAGGACAGAAACTCACACCACAAGCTGTTCACCCTCAAGCCAGCTGCTCCACCACGTAGAACCATGAGTCAAGATGGCAACTTCCCCTCTAGACCCCTAAAGCAGCCTTTATTGGGAAAAAACAAAGCCCACCCCTAAGGAGAGGGGAAAAGCCAGATGAGGAGGCAATGCGGAAAAATATTTTTAACATGTAAACCAATGGACCCAACCAATCGAGAGACATCTAGTTAGAAGGCAATATGAGGACCAATCCTAAGACCTCTACCAACATGGCACCAGTCAGTATTTTACATACTTTGGTCATCAAAAGAAATCTCTGTAGTTTAGTAAAGTCAGTAATCTGTGCCTCGGCTGGTACCCATCTTTCTTGGTATACACAGCTCCATGCTTCTAGTCACCTATTCTTTGGAAATGGAGATTTCTCCTGTTCCTCTCCTATACTTTACCTTCCCTTTATTCTCTTTTCCCTTTTGATGTGTGCTTTTTCTTGGATGCACACAACATGGGCATTTTTCTGCCTATGATTCTATAGCTTCATACTTCATTGTTAAGTAAGCCATTACCTTCTGTTCAGTGATTTGGAAATCATGTCATCCTTAAAGGGACAATGAAAATGCTTTCTTTTTTTACTTTCGACTTTTTCTCTCAACCCATTCCTGAATCCATTTGGTTTTTCCCTCAAACTCTGAGACCAATTTCCAAAGTTCTTGTATATTTGTGTCAAGGTCTCATTTTTAGTCTGGCCTTGGTGACTCTCACCTGTTCATCAAGCTTATTGTTTATTTGTAATTTGTTTTTAAATTGAGTCATAGCTATGGGGACAGGCTCTGCAGCCCAACTATCTGTACAGAATTGCATGTCCTCCAACAATGAGGCAATGTCCCACGCATCTTTAAGGAAACATGATCCAGCCTCTCTCTCTACTTCACTATGGCATCTGAAAGACCAAGTACAATGCAGTGTTATCTAAGAGTAATTAGACAGTTTAAATAAATTCTATATATATATATCTCATAGAAATAATACAGATGCTCAAAATTGTGTCATTTTTGCTGTTAAAATTGCAATGCCCTTGTATCATTGCTTTGATCATTAATTGTTACATAGATAAGCTCTCAGGAAAGCAAAGTAGTATTCAAGTGATCTTGTCTATTTGAAAGGTGAGTTTTCAACAGGCTTCTTCCTTGACAGCCTACTATGGACATGGTAAGTGGTATCAGGATGTGTCATGAGTTATAGCTGCCATAGTTGATATAGTTATATTTAAATTCTTTTATCACAAGTTTTCTCAAATAAATGAATATTCTTTCAGTATAGCTAGCAATAGTTTTGTCTCTTCAAGTGCTTCTGTGATCACAGTATGTGTTCTTAACCCTGAGTGAGTTCACAATACTGAATGATCCAAACTCCACACTGGTTCAAATATTTAGTTCCAGAAAGTTCTCTCTTCCAAAAGCATTCATTACAGTCAAATCTATTTTCCAAGTCAAATTTTATATGATGTAGCAATACCTTAACCCTTTATTCTTGACATTTTCTTCCACTGTCTTTATCACTTCCTTTCTCTGAAAACTCTGTATCTTTCAAGACTTAATTCAGATGCCAAATTTGCTGGGGTCAAGTGCAGCATGCATTTGTATTCTCCCAGCTATACCTAGGTATGCCATACCACTACCTAGGGTATTTTCTCTGTACTTTCTTTGGCCATGTTTTCTTATTTTGTCTTACAAAATGCCTTTGCTTCAGTACCACTTACTCACCATGAGCTTTGAATCAGTTTTTCATTGTCTTAATTTATAGATTAAACTATCAGGAGTAATGTGGAATTCTCATAGAATGTTTTGAGGACTTAAGTAACATATTTTATACTCTTTTCCCAGCATAATTATTTAATTTTTTATTAAAAAGTAGGTTTCACTTATGGATGCTTTATATTTCCTTATCCATACCAAAAGACTGGAAGTCCCTTGGTGTAGGTAGTCTATGATATGTTTTTGTGTCTCTCTAAGGGTTTCTTTTCAAATTAATTCTGTGATTTCACTGCATATAATACATACTTGACTTGTATATGACAGCTTACAGTCCTCAGTGACTAAAAAGGGACTTGTTTTCCTCTGGAGAATGTCACTGACCTAGATAGAAAACATGTGCTTTTGCTGTAACTGCCATAAAACTCAGTGTGTAGCTTGATCCTTAGCACAGTGGTTTTCACCTTTCTGCACAGGTGGGCCAGCACACATCTGCACACAGGTAGTCAAAGTCCACAACCTCAGTGGATACGGGATACAGCCCAAACAATGCAGTTAGGTAAATCTTTTTGTCCAAGATAGGACCATAAATATTATGATGAAACATAGTCTAAATAAGAAGTCCATTCTTTAGTTTTGCTTTTTATGTATTTATAGCATATGAATGAGGTACTACCAATAACATTCCACATGGGGAGATAAAAGAAGTGTGTTCAAACCAATTAGCAGTTGAATTTGTACTATAGCCAGACCAATTATTTATAAAAATAATTTAAAGAAAAAATAACATTGGTCACTGTGATAAACATTTTAATGCATAGATTGAATATCATCACTCTGAAAAATTTTTGTGACCCCTCTTCTTCCAGAATCTGGTAACGTTTGCTTGCTTGGGGTAAAGTTTATAGCTTTGTTAAAATTATCTGAATATATTTTACTTCCTTGCTATTTCCATTAAAATCAGATCTGTGCAGGGGGTGGAGTGATAGCACAGCAGTACAGCATTATCTTGCATGAAGATGCCCCGGAACAGACCTGGGTTCATCCCCAGCATCCCATATGGTACCCTGAGCTTTCCAGAAGCAATTTCATAGTGCAGAGCCAGGAGTACCTTCTGAACACCTCCAGTTGTTGCTCAAAAACCAAAAAAATCTGTGGAAAATAGTTCAGTAGATTTAGTGCTTGCCTTGCATGCAAACAATGTGAGTTTGATCCCTGGCACTAGATATGAACCCCCTGAGCCTGTCAGGCGTGCTCCCCAGCACAGAACCAGGAGTAATCCTTGTGTAGTGTTGGTTGTGGTCACAAACAAACAAAATACTATATTAACTACCTCTGACCTATTCTCACATAAATACTGGTTACATTCTTAGAACTAATATTATACCGCTACTTGCCAATCAATTTGAACACATGGGAGAATCTATTGCAAAATAATAGAGATGGCTAAGAGAACACAAGCACAAATCATGGTCCAGAGCTTAGACTGGTACTGAGTAAGACCTATAAAAAAATACAAGACATATTTTACCCATCTCTATTGTCTTCTCTCATTGGTTTTCTCCCCCACATTAATTGGCTTTATCTTACTGCTCACTCTAGACAGCTGTTGGTGCAAATTTAAGTTTGTCTCTTTGCCCAGTACAGTCATCAGTCTAGTTTAAGACTGCTGGAATTTAATTATTTGGGATCCCCAAGGAAGTGAATGTGGTTGACTCAGATTGGGGGGGAGTATAGATGTAGAACACCCTAACTCTAGAAAACATTATGATTAGTCAGCAGTGGAAAAGAGTGGCGAAGAGCTGAGAACAATAATATTTTTCCCATTACAGCAGCTATTGAAATTCTTCTACTTGCTAAATATATTGGTAATGTAGGGGGGAAAAGAGTAAAATGATATAGCATTTTCTCTAAAACTTGCCTTTTATAAAAATAAATTTATTTAAGTAAACATATTCATTTAATATTGTTTCTGTATTCCTGAAAGTAGGGTATTTTCATTAAATACAAATAGCACATGTGGAAGTTATTTATATCTAAGTAGCTTGTTTTAGAAGCTGTTTGTCTAGGGATCAAATAAATCAGCAGGTTATACAGTCAGACTCAAACCTGAATGTAACACCAAATGAGAATTTCTTTTATCATGAAATTATTAGATGATAGTTTAACATCAATTTAAGTTTTAAGATAATTTTGTCTTTCCATTTATATATATATATAATATTTTTTTTCTTGGAAAATTTAAGTAGACTGTGGTCACATATTTGGGAAACTGGGACTATTGATTTTCAATATTTTTTCTATTTATTTTCTCCTCGGGTTGATGTAACTCAAGTCCTTTCTTCCTAATGTAATTTTTTACCCAAATTTTAAGCAGATTCATGCAGTGCCTACATCTGTGATTAGGAAAAAAATATCATTTTGGTAAAATCCCCTCAGAGTTGTTATAGATATTTGATTATATAAGTTTAGGTGTTGAGCTCCTCAAAAATTTCTATCTACTGAGACATTTTTAGCTCGGAGCACAAAATGAAGATGGTAACCAGGCAACGTGGTTCTTGTACAGTTATTAAAAATAAAATGTGAAGCTTCCACAATGCAGAATAATTTTCTGACAAGTTTGTCTGGCTTTCACTCTGGTGTTGACTGGAAAAGTGGGTAGGTTTCGTTTGCAGAAAGCCTCAGTTCTTTCAATGGGTTAAATGTATTATTAGTTTGTAAGATTGCTATTGTTTGGTAAATCATAAATGCACATGAGTTTAATCACAATAATTTAATGTGATTCTGCAATGATTCTGTATAAAATTTCATATTGTCAGTGTTCATGGATGTACTGGAAACAGAACTCTGACCTAACTTTCATTAGATGATATCATCTTGAATAAACAGATACCTATACTAAAAATAGCACAGCATTATAAAATTATAAAAAGCTTTATAAAGTAACATTTTCTGAGAGTGACATTGGTATGTAATTAGGATAATGTACTTCAGTTCTTCTGTGATGTTGCATAAGACGATTAATCTCATATTATTCTCAAAAGCAACACTTGACAGAGGATAGATAGACTTGGTTAAAGGGCCTTGTCTATTATGTTTCTGGTAGAATTTGGACCAACTCCTGTGGATTGTGTGGAAAATGAATCCAATTACATAATACACTGAAGTCAATGCTGCCTACTAAAGTGTGCTTTTGAATAGTCTAGAAGTACAAAACTGCTGATGTCAAGGGCCATAGCAGAAGTTCTGAATTAATTGGTCTGGTTTAGAGTTCAGGTACCATTTTATATTGTCTTTGGTTCCTAAATGCTTTCCATGTTCAGTGCTAGCTTTATTAGCACTACATTAGATGGAAGGGAGGTGCATAAGAAAAGAGGACTTCCACATTCCTGCACTCTGGAGTGAGTACTGCACCACTATATCACTGGGGAGCACCCCTAAGCCGGCATCCTCTCTGACTCAGCTTTTATGTAAGGCCCAACTTCATTACTCCATCGGGAAACTTCCTGGCTGCTTCTCACTTATGGGATTTGAGTTTTTTC
Source organism: Crocidura indochinensis (assembly GCA_004027635.1). Classification (NCBI taxonomy): domain Eukaryota; kingdom Metazoa; phylum Chordata; class Mammalia; order Eulipotyphla; family Soricidae; genus Crocidura; species Crocidura indochinensis. The sequence goes on along the minus strand of PVKC010003182.1, from coordinate 25,390 downwards.
TGATCATCTTCAGCTCAGAAAGCAGGCCAACAATTCATTTGGGGTTTTCTTCCTGGGTGCTGAAAAATAAAAGAAGCCAAAATGGGGCTTTACCTCTTAGTTTGGTAGTCAAAAAAAATTCTAGTATTCAAACCTTTTTTAAAGGACATTTTTGGAAAGGAGACAAAGAAGGATCTAATTGGAACCAACCTTCTGATAACAAGAATAGAAGTTCTCAAATACTAGGCATTTTGGAGTTTGGTACCAGGAAGTATGATCTATGGAATCTATGGGGCATGCCCCTCTTAACTTTCTTTCTCTCAAACCAATAGATCTATGGGTACTTTAATAGGAAATCACACAAAAATCTCAAAATCTTTTGAAGTTAGGTGTAGACATAAACAGAAATCTCCAAAGATAGTGTCTCTTTTTAAGGTTTGTTGATTTGAAAAAGACTGGACACTCTAGAGACTACAATATTTGGGAGATGTTTATACGTGCTTGCTTGAAATATTTTATTATTATTTGTTTTTAATTTTTCAGCTACACTTGGCTATGCTCAATTGTTAGGGAGAGGTTCTTAACAAGACTGTACTAAACACAAATTGGGAGAAGGTAGGAGTTTGAGATGAGAGGGAGGGTTGTATAGGTAGAAGAAGAGCAATAGTCTTCCACCTTAACTGTACAAAAGTACATCCTGTTGCACAAGTCTTAGAAATCACTCAGACCTCCATTACTTGCTCCTTCAGTCAGATTTCCCAGTATGTTTACTAGAGGCCTGGTACCATCTTTGTCATCTTTGTCATCTCTTCAGCCCACCTACTTTCCCCAGCTGCCCCCAAATATCATCTGATCAGGCACTTAGCTCAGGTGGCTTCAGGGACATAGGATGACAGTGGTTACATGAGCTCCGAAATGGCCCCTAGAACTGTTTACACTTCCTAGAGGCTAGGAACCTGCATTTAAGCAGTAAAGTTGAGATGTTTGTCAACATAACTTAAAACTAAATGCATTTAAATTGACATAACTTAAAAATAAATGAGATAGTACAGTGCCTTGCACTCAGCCGATCTGAGACAGACTCAGGTTTGATTCCCAGCACCACATATGATCTCCCAAACCTGACAGGAGTGATTTCTGAGCTCAGAGACAGGAGTGACCCTTGAGCATAATCAGATTTAGCCCCAAAACAAACAAACACACAATATGTGTATCTCCATCTGTAAATATAGATGTAATTAGCCTCATTTTATAGATTAGGAAATGAATGTGTCTTTAACTCATTTAGAATAGGTAAAGAAAAAGAAAGAGAAAGGGAGAAGAGAATAAAATGAAGAAGCAAAATAAAGTTCAGTAAAACACAAAGTGTGAAAAATAAGAATCCGAGAGTTGATCTTAGCATGCAGTGAGTTTTTACTTATTAAATCTAAACTTCCCTACATGTTCCTGTCCCCTGGTGTTTGCTGGTGTGCATTTTCTTTGGCTAGAAGTAGCTTCCAACTCTGCACCATTCCCAGAATTTCATACTCATGGAAATAGGTGAAGGACCATTTGTCATCCTCATAGAGGAAGAGACTCAGATATGAGGGATATATAATCAAGACATTGTGCTCTTGAGTGTCAGAGCTAGGAACCAACACTTTTATTTTTAAACATTTAAACTCTCAGCTTAATATGTGCTTTGTATACCAACATCTATTCCCATATAAGTGCATTCTGATTACATAAAATGTCCTTCTATTTCCCAGACAGTTTAAAAGAGTGAAAAATGCCAAGCAGTCCAGCATTATATAACATGTTACGACCCTTTGGAGACATTTTGTGGAATAATACTGCAAGCATTATTCCCTTTCTCTCATCCATAAACTCTCCCCCATGAGGCGTCTGTTCTTTGTGGGATAATTTTCATTGCAATAATTCTTATTTGTTTCCTCAAAAGTAATGACTGGTTTCCACCATTTTTATCAGCAGACAATGCCAGAAAACCTGGGGGTGCCCTGAGTGAGAGCCCAGATTTGTCCCACTAGATCATTCATGGACTCCTTGCCAAACTGATTTGCATGCTTCCAACTTCAGCGTTCACTGATATGTGATTCACAAAAATGAAGGAGAGAGGGCATGCAGTTTACACTTTCTGTACATCTGAACCCCAACTTTGTGATAGCAGGATTCCAACTGGGAACTGGCCACTCTTAGCACTGCCCAACAGTTCAATGGCCACTGTGGCTGCAGTGAACTGGAAAGTCATCGTGCTAAAGGGAACCTCACACCAATGACTGAAGTTCCCAGTTGAATTCATACAATCACAGATGCTGTGGTCCCAAATACACATACGGTTCAAACCTTGCGGTGCTTCCCATGTTGCTTATGGGCTGATGTAATATTGAATTCCAATGTTGGGATCCAATTTGCCTGTTTTCTAAGCATTTCATTGGCATGTGCATATGAAAAAAATATGTGTTCAGGTTATATGACATTTCTTGTGCAGTCATGTTTGTCTGGACGTTCTGTATTAGCAGTACATTGATCTTTTTCTTGGTCTGAGATTCAACTTTTCCAGGTATAAACAATTTTAAGTCATTTATAATAATATCTCACATGAGCTTGCTTTCTCTTCATATTCCTTTACCAGGTTTTACATATTTCTTTCCTGGTTTTACATTCCACCCCTGCCTCTCATCCCCCCAACACACATACAAAGATATAAACTTTAAAAGCACTTCAATCCTTTTTAGAGGGGAAAAACTAATTTTATTTATTTATTTATTTTTTGGTGTTGGGGCCACACTCAGCAGCACTCAGGGGTTACTCCTGGCTCTGTGCTCAGAAATTACAACAGGTAGGCTCAAGGAACCATATGAGATGTTAGGATGAACCCAGGTCTGTCCCAGCTCAGCAGCATGCAAGGCAAATGCACTACAACGGTGCTATCACTCCGGCCAGCTAATTTTTTTATTTACTGAAATCACATACAATTTTCCCATTAACTTCGAGACAATTGATCTTGGATATCAATCCCTAAAAGGGGGTCTGTCATTTTTAAAAGCAATGGGTCCTCTGAATTAGAAATTCCTGTATCACATTCCCACCACCAGTGTCCCCCACTTTCCTTGTCCTCCACCCCTGGCTGTCTTCCAGACAGGCATTCTACTTCTCTTACTCATTAACAGTGTCCTGATAGTTGTTAGTGTAGTTATTTCTCTGCGCTCATCAGTCCCCAATTTAACCACCATTCTGAAGATATGTGACTCGGTTCTGTACTGTTTGAATGTCCCATAAACCCCAATTTCTTTCACTTTCTGTAGTCACATAACTGAATGGGTCATGGAAAAAAGTAAAAATGGCAACCATCTCTGATTTCAAAATATAGCTGTCAAGAAACCAAGGTGTTTCTAGTTGTGTTTGTCTAGGCTGTACTTCTCAAGTTCAAAGCTGTACTAAATGAAATACATTTCAGAGGCCTTGCCATAAAATATTTCAAAATATCTTCACAGGCTTTTATTCCTGCCTTCTCCTGTGCCATCCACATGATGTGAAGAGCTCTCTCATTGTTCTTGCTGTGTGTGTGTGTGTGTGTGTGTGAGAGAGAGAGAGAGAGAGAGAGAGAGAGAGACAGAGAGAGACAGAGAGAGAGAAATCTTAAAACAGTAAGCTGTTCTCTGAGACCAACAAAACCCCTAACAATCTGTTCCTTTACTCATCTGAGCCTGGTGGACAGTTGACCTCACAGCCCTATTCACAACCTTTCGACTTCATTCCAAAGTCACTTCCCAGCACAGGGCTTTGTGTATGATATGAAGGTTGACTTCATGCCCTTCAGGAATGTGAAATTAGCCCATCAGTTAAAGGGTCAAAGAGCTTGAGAAGCAATCACTGAAACGTGCTGAATCAATTGGAGTTGTTTGGGTTTATTTATTTATTTATTTATTTATTTATTTATTTATTTATTTTTGGTTGTTGAGTCACACCAGACATTTTCTCAGGGTTAACTTTTGACTTTTTATCAGGAATCGCTCTAGGCAGTGTTTGGGGTACCAGGTATTGAACCCGAATCAGCCTCTTACAAGGCAAGCAATCTTCTAAATGTACTATCTTTTCCCCCTTTTTTTTTTTGTTTTCTTGAGTTACTTAATTTGTTTGTCCAAAGATTTCTGCTCACTCTGTCTCCAAGGAAGCATTTGCTTCTGACTGCATGGAGAGTAATTCTTGAAATTAAACGCATCTGTCAGACAACTGGAATGATCTGCTACTGACAATCCCACCTGCTCCACATCAAAGCCAAGTGCTTAAATGCTCTGACTCTATTTCATGTGATCCCAACCCCTCGTCTTTGTATGCCTGCTTTCATTCACAAACTGCCTTAGCTCTCTGCCTTTATTCTTTAACGGGGTGGATTTTATCCTGAGTTCTAGTAGAAATGCAGAGATAGTCTGGATTTTTTTTTGTGTGTGTGGTTTTTGGGTCACACCCCGTGACGCTCAGGGGTTACTCCTGGCTATTCGCTCAGAAGTCGCTCCTGGCAGGCACGGGGGACCATATGGGGAACCGGGGGATCGAACCACAGTTCGTCCTACGTTAGCGCAGGCAAGGCAGGCACCTTTCCTCCAGCGCCACCGCCCGGCCCCCAGAAAGTCTGGATTTTGTCTGAAGACACACACACACACACACACACACACACACACACACACACAAACATTCTCTTACCCTTATTTTGAATTATTCCCATTTTTTCTTTTCTATTTATTTATTTTTGGTTTTGGGGTCACACACAGAAGTTCTCAGGGGTTACTCCTGGCTCTGTGTTCAGAAATCGCTCCTGGCAGGCTCAGGAGACCATATGGGATGCCGGGAATCAAACCTCCATCTGTCCTTGATTGGCTGCATGCAAGGCAAACGCCCTACTGCTGTGTTATCTCAATGTCCCGTGTTCTCATTTCTGCTTCTGCCCCCGATCCTGTTGTACTTGGGCATTGTATTTGAAAATGTGACATAGACAGTTTCTTAAATAGAATAGATCATCAGAGACTCCAGAGTGGAATCGTAGCCATGATTGGGGGTGAGAGGGGACTGTTAATCACAGCCCTAGGAAAACTTTGTTTCATCTTGTACCTGGAACTCCTATCCATAAACAAAATAGTGGAGTGATTTTGCTCACCTGAGGGCTGTCAAGGACATCCCAACAACTGTCAACCCCATGATATGGACATAGTCTCTTGATATTGAAGCATCCTGTGGGCAGTCACTCCATTCTGGTCCAGCAAACCAGAATTTGCCCTTTGCAGGTTCAAAATAAAAAAGCAAATTGCCTGGTCTTAGGGGAAGTAGCTCAAGACCTCCAGGCCTCCCCACAAGTACCTAGAGAGGTCTCAGCTTCCCATTTCCATGGTCTACGGCTAAGCAGTGGCTCTGAAACTCTGGTTCTTGTCATTTGGAAGGGAAGTCCCAATGCTTCCTCACAGCCCACAAACCCCACCTGAAAGGGGAGATGCAAAACAATAACATAAAATTCAGCAGTAAAGTAGAAATCCTCTGAGCTCAGTCAGCCTGAGAAGGGAGAAGCAAGAATTCAGACTGAAGTTGCCTAACCCCATCTATCCACCCACTACTTTGTTCTGATTCATTCTGGCTTCTCTAGAAATTTGCTGGGACCCCATGAACCTGGTGGGGAGTCTTTTTCTCTACTCTAGAGCTCAGTGTGTCTGCAGGTTCGCCTGAATTTGGTAAAAGGTGCATTATGGATCCATCTGGGTTCATCGGGAATGATGAACTTGGGGAGGATTCCAAACACCCTCTCCTGGCTCAGAGGTGAAGGGCTGAGTTCTTCTGGAAAAAAGATCTGCAATCTGAGAGTGCTGCCAAAATGGGGTATGTCTGGGGAGATGTCTTCACCTCACCTGTCTCCCCAAACAGGGCATCCCATTTCCCTCTGGATCTTATTGCTTCTCCAGCCCCAAAGATGCAGCTTCTGGGAGTCCCTGCCTTCCTTTTAAGTCTCAGTTCCTAACCTGCAACTCAACAAGCACCTACTCATTCTAAGCGTTAATTTGGGGTTCAGCCCTAAGGATTGTAGGGAATGATCTGTTTCTTGGTCTCCTTGATGTACTCCAGAAGAGCCCAAGTATCTTAGACACTTGGAGAGGGGTGTGGGGAGCACAGAGTGCTGGAATATTTTTTGCAGCTAGAGGCCACACAACTGAATTCTGCAACCCACCTCCCTGAATCTTACACCAGGGCTACTTGTGGCTAAGAGTTAAATCTCCCCTGGATGTCCACACATGCTTTACTGAGATGCAGCACCTGACCAGTCCATTTTCTAGCATCTTCTCTCAGAGTAGAGGAGGACCCCTTTCTAACTGTACATAGCTTCACCCTCAAAATCCAGGAAAGGACACAAATTAGAGAGGAAGAACAAGGAAACTCAGATCTCAGGTGGCCAGTTGTGGCCCCACAACAGCTTCCACCTGTTTCAATATGTCTGTCACTTTATAGTTTGGAATGAGACAAAGATGGAGAGAAAAGTGCCTTATCTCTAGTGGAATACAGGGTTATGTGTGCCCAGACTGCTGTGCTGCCAATGGCTGTGCAAGAAGACGCATTTTTTTCCTCCAATGGGTTACCCTTCACAAAGCAGGAACTTGAGAAACTATTAGAAATTCAGTGGGTGCTTGGAGAAGAGAGTTCATGGCCAGCTTCACTTTGACTGTATTCAAAGTAGGGAAATAAGATGATCTCTGAGTCAATGAAGACAGTGGCTGTTGGGGCAAGGCTGATTTCTAAGTGAAGGCTCCCATCTTGACCCCCCTGAAGTGGCTTGAATAGTAGAATATCTTTAGTATGTGTCCCTAAAATTCCAGCAGCAGAACTGACCAGATTTTCTTCTGTCTCATGTACCTACAAGTTTGTTGTGCGTTTAAATGAGGGTTTGGTGCTGAGAGTGAGAAGGGAACACATTCTCCCCTCCTCAGTTTCTAAGGACCATATCAATTATTTCATAGAGTAAGTAGAGAATGTTTTTGAATACTGGGCTGGAGGGCTGGAGCGATAGTGTAAGGAGCTTTCTTTGCATACCAGCAATCTAGGTTCTATTCCTGGCACCCCATAAGATCCCCTGAGCCCCACTAGAAGTGATCCTTAAATACAGAGCCAGAAGTAAGTCCTAAGTAATTCTGGTTGTGGCCCCAAACTTGAAATAAAAGATGAAAAATTATTACTAATTATTTGATAATTAATATTAATAAACTAACTAATACGTTAGAGTCCTCACTCAATGGTAGTCAGAGATTACTTCTGGTTCTCTGCTTAGGGATCATGCTGGTGTGGCTCTGGGGGAGCTTCTAGGATACTGGAAATTAGATTCAGTCAGTCATGTATAAGGCACTTTCCCTCTCCACTGTATTATCACTCCAGCCTGGAAGAAGAAAACTTCTGGGTGCATTTAAATAATTTCTTATGTTAAACTCTGACGATTTCTCAATGCTCTAGACTGGAGACAGAGAGAAGTAAGAAATGTAGATGCCTGCCTCATACACATAGGAAATGACTGAATGTTATGTGTTAACTTGCTTTTGTTTATGTGTAACTGAGTTAAGAGGGGCTGTGTTTAAACACACTCATGGTCTGGAATACCACCCTTTCTAAGGTCCCAGGGCTTCAGTTCAGTCTAGAAACAGCCCAAAGGGGTAGCCTCTGTGTTCTGCACACTAGCTCCTCACAACAATGACCACCTTATATTCCTCAGGGATTGCCTTGAGTGTCCGTTCACATAAAACTGTTTACCTCTGAGTTGTACATGCTGAAATATACTTTGCTTTGACCACATTGTTGCATGCTAAACTGAGCTTAAATGGGAAAAATGAATAGCGTATAGATTGTACAGAGCTGTACTGTTCATCTTCTTTCTTCTAAAACTTCTTTCTCATGAGTCATAGGAAGAACAGAATGATCCTCACTCCTATATAAATGGTGAGATAAACAGAAATATCTGTATGAAACTCAGATTCTGAGCTGGGACAGACCCTGAGTCCTCGGTTACCATCTTAATGATGAGAATGTAGTGACGCATGATATGTGGAGATCATATCATGTCTAGTAGCTACTGAAGAGGTCATGAAAATATGTCAATTGTCAGCAAATGACACATCTGCTTGGCAGACTGAGTGGGGGATTTAGCCAGAAGTTGCCTGTTGTCTATCTCTTGGTTTATTTATTTATTTATTTATGTATTTATTTATTTATTTATTTATTTATTTTTGGTTTTTGAGTCACGCCCAGCAGTGCTCAGGGGTTACTCCCGGCTCCATGCTCAGAAATTGCTCTTGACAGGCACGGGGGACCATATGGGGCACCGGGATTTGAACCGACGACCTTTTTCATGAAAGGCAAACGCCTTACCTCCATGCTATCTCCTGGGCCCCATCTTGGTTTATTTTTGATCGACACAAAACATCTAGTGGAGTCCATCAGACAACCCCTTCACTGATGTCTTATTTCCTGGCAGGGGTCCATGAATAGTAACCTTCACCTTTAATTTTGTTCAGGGTTTGATGCCTACTTTACATCTCGAACCCTTGAGAACAACCGAAGGAACGTCTGGTTTGCCGAATACTGGGAGGAAAACTTCAACTGCAAGCTGACAATTAGTGGGTCAAAGAAAGAAGACACAGATCGCAAATGCACAGGTAATTGTGTTCTCCTTGCCCTTCTCCTGTGACTCTCCATGATCAGCATTGAAACTTCAGCCTCACTGACAGAAGGAATCTTGGCTGGAGACAAATTGAAAAAGTAAATTGAATTTTACTAGTTTGTTCAGAAAATGGAACAGGCACAGAATGTTTTACAGGACAAGAGAAGCGCAGACTAGAACATACTCTTGGCTGACCGTCCTTCTAACTGACATTCACATCGATTCTCTGAATTTAGAAGAAGTCATGTCACTTTGCATCACTTGCTGATAAATATTAGTTTATGTTACAGCCAAGATTTTGAAGTCATTTTCACACAGGTAGAAATCTTTAACAGGCCCACGCTCAGCACTGGATTTCACTGTTTCTTTGAGAGTATGAGAGTATATGTTATGATAGAAACAGACTTATAAGGTTTAGAACAATAAGAATTACAAATGGTTTTTATAACATTCATGAGTTCAAGCCACCTGTTTTCGAGATAGCCATTAAAATACAAGGCCTCCTGGGCAACCTTGAAGAAGCATTCTAAATGAAAAAGCATGTGTCCGTGGCATATATAAAAATTACTTAAGAGGACAAAAGGTTCCCTTCATGGATTCACTCACTGATATTTACTATGCCAAGCCTCTTTATGAGCAAAAGAGATCATGGATAATCTGACTAAAATTCTACTTTCATTTACTTCTGGGGAGAAATCAACATTATTTCAGTGTTCTCTCTCAACATATTCATACGACACACAATAAAACTATTTTGAGACCTATCAATGCATATTACAAAGGAAATTCACTGATAGCAAAGGCAAAACTATATCAATGTTTCCTCCTTGAGGTATGAATAGCCACTGACTGATTAGGAGTAAGAACCCATAGATTGGAGAATCTAGCATAATAGATTTATAGCAACAGGCAGTATGAGGTCTCTGAGGCTGTGAGGAGTGTGAAAGAACTAGAGATTGAAGTGGATGCATAAGTGATGTTTTGAGCATTAGAGAGGCACATTAAGCCTTGGTTGGGATAGATATTAATACAGTCTCTATCCTGAATACCAGAAATGGGGAAAAGATCATACAAGATAGGCTCTATCCTCTCACTCCCAAAACTAAACTTCCAAAATCAGAGTTGCTTGAGTCTATATGACAGTAGCTGCGACATTTTCAAAGAGAACTCTGACAATCCCTAAAACTTTCTTGATGTGATCAACAAAAATTATGCATCTCATCTAACTTCTTATTTGCAATAATGTCCTTTGACTATTAGAGTTTAGATACCTGCTTGACAAATTCTAATTCATTGCAAAAAATGTCTATAAGGTCATATCATGTGGAAGTATGTTTTCATTTCAATTTATCAAGAAGTTAATTTTGTGGAAAAAGAGAGATGTTATATGAACAGGAGGATATAGATATGTATATACATGTATATAGTAGCATAAACAAAAAGCAAGTGGCTGCTATAAGTGGAAGCGCAGCTCAGCTAACTATGATTCCCAATTAACCACTTTCTCCAAGACATGATGTATAGCAGCAGTGTTTTTAGATGTGTCCTAAGAATATCATTTAGAAAAAGAATATAGTTCAATGTTGACTGAACCTCGATGACAGAAAGCTTTCAGGTGGAAACTGAAAAAATTAGTTTGACATCTGGATAATTTGTCTTTGTGACAAGGGACATTCAAATGTACTAGAAGAATCTCTATGATTGATGACATTGCTTGGATTCTTTCTGACACATGGCATCCGATAGACTAACTGGAGAGTTGAATGGAGAGTTTCATGGCTATTAAGATTGTTCCATGTCAGGTAAGACCCTGGACTCTTATATGCTCCAACACAGGCTATTTTATCTGTGTCACATTTCAGTGTAGAATATAGACTTACCAAAACAAATCTACTTATTACACAAACCACCATCTTTCAGAAATAGAGGTCAGGCTATTATTTTATTTTAATTCAGATATACAACTAATTTGTGGCAAAGAAACAAAGAATAGAAACAACCAACTCAAAGATCAATAGAAACAAAAATTGGCTAAATTTTGCACTGCTGAAAACTCTTCAGTGCTCAATTTGGTATATTCATATTAGCTGTCATTCTAAATAACAGTAATTAGAAAGATTTTTTTTTTTGGTTTCTGGGTCACACCTGGCAACACTCAGGGATTACTCCTGACTCTATGCTCTGAAATCGCTCCTGGCGGCTCAGGGGACTATATGGGATTCAAACCACCGACCTTCTGCATGCAAGGCAAATGCCTTACATCCATGATCTTTCTCTGACCCCAGAAAGATTTTTTTTATTTTTCCCTCTATTTTATATTTTTTGTTTCTTAAACACACTTGGGTAGTATTCAAGGACTGCTCTGGGTATTAATGCAGTTCCAGAGATCAAATGAGTTTGGCAACATGCAAGAAAAGTTTCTCAAGTTCCCCAGTTTCTTCTATTTATTTCATTTTTTAAAAAAAGTTTATTTTAATAACCAGTGAATGTCTTTAGTGGCATTTGAGAAATTTCCTGTGGCCCCACTTCAGTTATATATTTCCTCCTATCCATTTCTTCCTTGCCAGACTATTATATGGAAATGCAGTAGCTATGTGAGAGCCCTGTCTTGTAACACAGTGGGAGCTGCATGCCTAGAAAAAAATTTCCACCCCCGAATTCTCTTCTTCCAGATCCTGGTAAATTTGTATTTGGCTTTACAAATATTCTTCTGGGCATTATCATGAAATTCTGGAGATTTATGTGTCCAACTTGGAAATAAACAAATGAGAAAAATGAGCATGTGAGTTCTGATCTAGTAGAGAGAAAGGAGGCATGAAGGCAAAAGTTAGTGATTACCTTGTATTTGTGAAACACTGAAAAATAGAAGAAAAACTACACATTCAGGAGGAAAAGGTTATGTATGATAGAAGGAAAGCTGGATTGAAGGTACCCCAGCTTTACAACAGGGTGAGGGGTTGGTGATGTAAAGGGAAGAGATTCAGAGATACTCTAGAGGTCTAGGAAACAGCAAGCCATCCCCCACTTCAACTTTGCTCCGTGACTAATTTTTGCTAATGATTATGCTGTGTTAAACACTTGTGTCAAGGATCAGGCATATGTTAAAGTGCCATTTCGCCCAGGCTGTGTAGTGCCTGTGATAATAATCAGAGACTCATTATATATTTGCTCCAACTAGGCTATTCATGAAGCAGTTGTCTAGCCAAATAAGATTGGAGGATGAGACAAGGAACCCTGATTATTTGTAGATAACAGGTGAAGGGGATCAGGAAATAGCAGAGACTTTTAAACCCCAAGATTATCAGGGGTGATTGAAGAAAGAATATTAATTGAGGGAAGATATCTTAACTTGAAATCAAGTAAATTTTAAATATATAATGACCTGTGGCTAGGTATACTTAGATTCTCATAGACACCTGAGCAGAAATATCATCCTTTTTCTTATGCACTTACTATCTTCTTCTAACAAGGAAAACAGTCACGTTTTTCAGTATTTAAAAACATTCCAACTTACATTGATCCTTTGTTTTAACATCTACCAACCTCCTTCTGCATCAGTTGGCTGTCTAACTCTTTTTGCTGACTGCTAACAATTGGTGGGACTCATCCTAAAATTGCATACCCTCCTCTGTCTTTCATCAAGGGCTCTGCTGAGAAATTTTCTTTGGGTGCTTTATACTTTCATGGAAAACACAGACTGTTTGGGCAAGTGTGGATGTGGTTTATACTTCTTCCTAGGAGAAAAGTGTGTTCTCTTGGCGATAATATTGGTGACACAAAAAAATATAGGATGACGCACTGGAAAGCTCACTGCAGACTGTTTGCCATTTGTGGGCTAAGAGATCCAAGGTGATGATTTTTATATTGTATTGAAAGAGGCTCAATTTGTGTCCAGGGGAAATCCCTGAATACCCCCTTGGGGGCTTAAACATGATTTAACCTCCTAAGGCTTTTCTTTACCTATAAACCATGAATGTTAGAACTTACATTGTTTCCCATGTTGTTAGCATTCAATAATGTGATGATAACTTGATACCATTATATAGAACTAGTAGCTCAGTAGTGGTTTTGATCATTGCCATTCTGGGGGCCGGACGGTGGCGCTGGAGGTAAGGTGCCTACCTTGCCTGCGCTAACCTAGGACGGACTGCGGTTCGATCCCCCGGTTCCCCATATGGTCCCCCGTGCCTGCCAGGAGCGACTTCTGAGTGAATAGCCAGGAGTAACCCCTGAGCGTCACTGGGTGTGACCCAAAAAAAAATAGATAAAATGATCATTGCCATTCTAACTGAATGAGCCCAGGTTTTTACAAAGATCCCATTGTCTTAAGTTAGTCAAAAGGAAATTCAGAATGGATTCTTATGAAGGCCACATCCCATGGTGGTGTTCTAGTTAGATTGGGGGCAGAAGTCACACCCTATAAGGATGCTTGGGTTGGCAGTTGGGGACTCTTGGTTCAGTGCCCAGGACCACCAGGAATAGCCCTGTATGTGCTAAGGGATTCATATAGTATCAGGACTCAAACTGAAAACTTTCTCATGCTAGACATGAGCTCTGCCACACGAGCTATTTCCTCAGCCCCTATTTATCTTCTCTAAGCAGGAATATAAAGCCAAAAAATTGAATAATTATCATAACAAAGGGAGATCTGAGGTAAACATCACAAGTTGATAGATATACTGACTTATCCAAAGGTGGAGAAGCAGTATGTATTGTACATAAAGAACTCCTAATATTAGGCTACAGAGCATCCCACTCAATTCAACCCAATTCAAATTCGTTCATTTTATTTAACAGGAACTGGATGTTCCTGAGATGACTAACACGTCCCTTCTTTACTACCAAACCTGTTCATGAAAGTTAGGAGTTTCCCCAAATCTGAAACGATGGCTTAGGGCAGTAAATAATCACCTGACAGTTTATATGGAACACTTGTCTAACCAACATTTCTGCTCTGCCAAATGTCACCTCGTGACTCTTGATTCATTGGCTTTGCTTACTTATCAAAAAGTAAGAACATGATATTTGCAAAGTCATAGTTGCACAAAGGGATGATTTGGTTTCCAGAGACCTTGTTTCCTTTGACATGAGAGAGGAACAAATTGGTGACATTTTTTGGATTAACAAACCACTAAATTCTGTTGCAAATACTTTCCAATGGTGCAGTAAGCAAATTCCATTTGGATTTGAGTTTCTAATCAGCTTCTGTTTACTCTGGAAAGATACCAGAAGCTAAAGAGCAACTCTCAGGAGAAGTCTACTGCCTAGAAGGTCAAATTCCTTAAGCTGTACTTTCCTTTCACACTTCACTACTCAGAGCTAATAGTTAAGTAAGGATCTTTCTTGGTGCAACCAAAAAAATTCATTTCTGATAAGAAGTGGTATTAGTGAGTAAACTTTCTATTTTTCAAGCCATTTTATTCTCACCTGGGACCCAGGCCTATCAGCGGATTAACAGCATTCTCAAGGCAAAGGAATTAGAATTCAGCCAGCAAAGTACTTTGCTAAACTATGTGCTCTCAGAATTTATGACCATGATAATGAGTTTCCTTTCTTTTTATTGTTCAATTCTGAATTGACCTTTAATTATTATAAATAATATATATTATATATATATATGTCATATGGTGGGACCTAATTTATTCAGCATGGCAGAGGAACCTACATCAAAATGTAACAAATAATGACTAACCCTTTGCTGTACTAGGCCTTGCTAAAGTCATTTTGGTTGGAATTGGTATAAAAAGGCCATTTTTAACTATTGTTTGTATTAAAGAGTGGACACAGATTAATTATGATGTAATGTATATGGAACACCCATTATGTACTAATAGGGGATGTGTTACATTTTTTGATTCTCTCATCTCCGAATATCAACATCTTGGTTGACATTTCTCTGGTTGATATCACCAGCCTCGAATTATTACCCGCATCCTCCTAAAATACTGACTTATATGTGCATGAAGTTTCATTTATATGCTTCTTAAATGGAATGCTTATAGTAGCAAGTATTTCATACTCTTTGCAGAAAGACTATTGCATATGACTATTCAGTGTATTTTATAGTAATGTTTGGGTTTACAAATAAAATTTAACTACAAAATTTCTACATCTATGCATGATGTAGATGTTCCCAAATAAAAATATTCTTAATGGCACTGCTGAAGTTTTTATCATATTTTAAAAACTATATGAATTCTTTTTAAGAGAAAGAATATGAATTCAAAACTTCCTCCCATGGCATATGATTAGCTCAATAGATTTTGGGTTTCCATATGGGATAATATCCAAACAACCAGACTTGTACCATAACTATATTAACTATATTAGCTATATGTGAATTTTGTGGCTTTGCTTTCAATAGATATAAATAGGAAAGTCTATGTTCCTATATTTTAAAATTGATTAAAACCATTCCCTTTGTTAAAGACTTTTAGAACAGAAGGCCCCCTCTCCTGAGGGCAATTTATCTACTGACATCAGCTGTTCAGTCGGGTGGTCAACTGAGAATAATAAGCAAGAGACACCTAGTCAGTGCTGGAGGTATGTTGGAGACACCCCACAGAGGTAGTAATTGATGGAGTCTTTTCTGTGGCTACTAAAATATTTGAATTGTGTTTTATCTCTTGACTTGACTTCTCTGATGTTGTACAAGGACCTATCTAGTCTCCTGAGAGCCCCTCACTTGCCTGCTAGTTGCAAGGGACTCAGCCACACTAGTGCTTTGCAGACTGGATACCTCTTCTATGTAACTGGGACATCTTCCTTTCATTCTTCCTGTCAGGAACCATATCTGCAAGCCACATATGCTTGTCTTACTCTGAGAATATTTGGAATCACTCTTCTATGGAATCCCAGAGATTTCCTGACTCTACTCTGACTCCATGTGGAAGTTATCAAGCCTAAGGCCCTGAACAGTGCACTGTCCAATCTTTTAGACTTCCTGCTTTCCTCAAGTGCTCCTCTGTCCCTGTTAGGAATGGATCCCTTCCAACATAAAAGAGAACTTGGCCTCACCCCCTTCCTCTTGTGTGTGAATCAAGCTATGCATGTCCTTGAACCCCACAGCATCTGGCCTTGAATGTCCTAAGCCCGCATTGGCCAGGGAGTGTATATTTTAAAGTTATCTCTTTGTTTATTTAGTTTTCTATGACCTTGCATGTTCTTTCAAAACTGTCCCTTTAGCAGCCATTAGTCAGAACTTGGCAGCTTCCATGATGAGAGATGGAGTCAAAAATCTGTTTCTCAATCAATTCATACACATCCATCTATATGCACCCCTAAAAATGTTAAAGGCAGTTCCCATTAATCTAGCCTACCATTCTATAAAAGAAAAATATTGATATATCTGGGCATAAGGTGGATTAATTAGAGATGGCCAGTGAGGCCTCAGGGACTCAGTGATTAGTGCAGATATCATTGAACTCCTTTATAGATGCCCATGGTAGGGGTGATTAGCTTCAGATGGGCATAATATATGCTTGTTGGTGGTACCTGAAATAAATGTACTCTTTCTTCTGCCACCCTCTAAAGCATAAAGAGAGGTTGCAGCAGATATCACTCTATACTTTAGCATATGTTCTCTCAAACTCCTCTTGCAAGAAAGCTTACAGGGGCTTCCCCCAAGGAACCCTGTTGAACTCTGTACAGAATCAAGTTAGGAAAAGGAAGACCCAGAGTAAGTAAAGATATCCAGGCAGAGCTGCTTCCTAAAACCTCGGAGTCACCATGATTTGAGTCGTGTGTCATTCTGTGCTCATTAAGTCCAACAGGCAATGGCTTGAAGTGGGAGTTATGGCCTCTTCATTTCCGGAAAGTCTGCCAGACTCAGCAGTTAATGAGAAGGAAATCCAGAATGAGTGGAATGAATGCATGTGTGCCTTCTCAGCCTTAGTCTTTGTAGCAAAGTGCCTCTTTTCTTTTTCTTTCTTTTTTTTTTTTTTTTTGGTGCCGTGACTCGGATAGCAAAGTGCCTCTTATAAGAAATACACGTGTTATTAAGTGAATACTTAGATGCCTATCTGTGGGTTTTGAATAAGTTACCAAGTCTGATCAAGCAAGTGAGAATGGAGAGTAACTCTCTTTAGGAAGCTTACCCACGTAATACAGGGTAGTTGTGCTCTTGTTAGTTTAGATTTTTTGGTTGGGGGACAAAGCTGGTAGTGTTCAGAGGTTATTCTTGGCTCTGCACTTAGAAATCACTGCTGGCGGGGCTAGTGAGGTGGCACTAAAGGTAAGGTGTCTGCCTTGCAAGTCCCCCCAAGCCAGGGGCAATTTCTGAGCGCTTATCCAAGAGTAATCCCTGAGTATCAAATGGGTGTGGCCCCCAAACACAAAAACAAAACAAAAACAAAAGAGATCACTGTTGGCAGTGCCAGAGGAAAGATATGGAATGTTGCAAATAAAACCTGGGTTGGTCACATGAAGGCAAATGCACTACCCACTTTACTATCTCTCCAACCTCCTTTGTGTTGCCTTTCTCTTCTCTTTTCCTACTTCTAAAGTGAAATATAAAAGCTGGATATTATATATTTGTGTGTGAAACACCATATTAATTTTTCTAAAGACTACATGCAACATAAATATTCCATAAATATAAGCCACATCCAACTTTTGAGAGTGACTTCCAGCAGTACCACTGCTTACCTTCCTACAGTTTAAGGCAGACTTCATGGCACCTCTTCAGGAAACAGAATGTGCTATTTCCCTTCCTGGGTACAGACAGCCTGAATCTGCCTCTGTTCCTTAAAACCTCAGTATTCCACTGACTCAAAGTATCACTGGTGGTTAACTGAGGGAAGTTAAAACTTGAGAAGCTAAAATGCCAATGCTGAGCTCCATTCCCTAACTAAGAACCACATGAGTTTTTCAACTCCTCTTTTCCCCAGGTAGAAAGTTATAATGGAAGGAATCTAATATCTAATACCATTCTATGTTTGGGACAAGGATAGTGTTATCTTTGAAATTTGGGATAGACAAACAAACACAAATAAGACTCTCCAGGGTTCAAACTACCTGCCCTGATTTCTTTCTACTTTTCGTCTTTGTGACCCTTTCTCTTAGATGGTATTACAATGGGAAATAGACTTTTGGATGTGGACTCTATTAATTTGAGGTCATCATCATTTGGTGACATGGATACTGCAGGGATCATCCCCTTACAACAGAACAAAATGCAATCGTGGTGCATTCTGAGACTGCCTCAAGAATAGGGTTGCTAATGAAACATTCTAATCCCAGCAATGGACTGAGCACTATCTCTCACCTATGACTCCAGTCACAAAAAACTGCAGGAAAATTTTCTCCTTCAGGTTGGCATGCCAACAGGAAGCCAGAAGAGATAAAGCAGTTACAAGTTATGATGATTATTGAAAAAAAAGCAAGCAAGAAACTAAAATAGGGAGTTGTTTTAGGAACAGATCATCATAGATGAAGCTAGCTCTGTCTTCATGGAGGTTATCAGCCCATTATTCTGAAGACAACATCTTGGCATGGTTAAACAAATGATAGAAGCAACACCTTCTCTGTTAAGTGCTAGGAACTTCTTTTTTGATGCTATTCCTGTCACCTTGTCATTTTGAATTAATTTCCAGGTTTTGTTTTGACATAAATTTCCTTGTTGTGTAACTCCCAGCCATATCCAGGCTCTTAGTGGAATAGATTCAAGAAAAAGTCTGGATGGATCTTTTGGCTCCCCCCAAAAGCTGCAGTGGAGAAATTAATTAAGCTTGTTTGTCTACTTTTATTCTCAAAATAGCTCATCCTTTTCCAGTTGATGCACACGCAGAGCTCTATTGATGAGTAAGAAATCTCCAGTAGACTGAGCCAGGTCACTCATTCTTGTTTCATTATTCTGAAGACAGCATTGTTCCACAACAGGGAATTAAAGCTCTGACTCTACACTTTTCTCTGGGCCCTCCTGCCCTTTGGGATTGGGGAATGGGCAAAAAAAAATCCTCAGAAAAACAGATGGAAGACACAGAAAGAACCAGAAAGCAAAGAAAGGCAAATGATACCTTAAGGAAAATCATACAAGAATTGGAGGAACAGTTATAGATGAGCAACCAATGGGACCGATGCTGGGTAGAATCAGGCAATTTACTCGAGAATGAATCTTTGAGTTATAAGATGTTATTGCTTTTTCATTCGAGAAAAATGCAACTGTCATGAGGACGTTTCAGGCAAGTTTGTAACAAATGGCCACGTTTTAGAGTTTAATTTTTTTGAATCAAAAAATCTAAAAAAGAAAAGAGTGATGCCAGTGCCAGAAGCCAAGCTGAGGCAGTTGGGACTCTGTGGACATAAAGAATACAGAAATCATTAGAACCAAAACTATTAGATTCTCTGACAATCTGGCTCCGAACTTGCCTGCATCAGTCATGCCTCCAGCAGACAACGTCAAGTGATTGTCTTTCCTTGGACAAGTTGGGGACCTGCAAGCAGGTGATGAAATTTAGGATTTCAAGCCTATTAAATAGGGGTTGATGTTTATATTTCTCTCTTCTTTCTTTCTTCCTTTTTCTTTATTTCTTTTCTTCTCTTTTCATGTTCTTTATCTTTTCTTTTTTCTTTACTTTCTTTTCTCTTGTGTTTCTATTTCATCTTTTTGTTTCTTTCTCTTTTTGCTTTCTCTTCCTTTTCTTTTTTCTTTACTTTCCCTTTCTCTTTTTTTCTTTTTTCTTTCTTTTTTCTCATTCTTTCTTTTCTCTCTTTCCTTTTCTTTCAATTTGCTTTTTCTTTCTCTTTTCTCACTTTTTCTTTCCCCTTTCCCTTCTCTCCCTTTCTTTTATCATTTCTTTCCTTTTCCTTTCTTTTATCTTTTATCCCTTATTTTTCTTTCCTTCCTACCTTATTTATTTCCTTCTTTCTTTCTTTCTTCCTTCCTTCTTTCTTTCTCTCTTTCTTTCTTTCTCTCTTTCTTTCTTTCTCTCTTTCTTTCTTTCTTTCTTTCCTTCTTTCTTTCTCTCTTTCTTTCTTTCTTTCTTTCCTTCTTTCTTTCTTTCTTTCTTTCTTTCTTTCTTTTTGTTTCTTCACAAACAAATCCTGGTATGCCATGTTTAAAGATATTCCAGTGGTGCATCCTGTTTGCGGAAAAGCCATGAGTACCCACATAAACTGTTCATTTATTCAATATCATATTGTTCTCCCACTGGAAAAGGACAGTACTTGAATATATATAGGCATATATAATAGATACATAAATATAAGAAGTTGAGCTAATCATTACATACCTTTTAAAAGCATAAAGTCAAGGCAGTTGTATTTTTGCCTATGTTGTGCCTACATCTAAATGATGCTAAATAGACTTATTCTTATTGCCTGGTGTATTTTTTGCTGCCTACAGATATTTTTTTATGCTTGCCTGCTATATTATTCTCTTTGTGTACATTTGCAAACCATTTGCATTCTAATACCTAAACTATCTTACCTAAGGACATATCCCATTCTTACAGTTTTTTGTTAGGGAAACAAATTCTCAAGTCAGCCTAATTTCCAGGACTCTTGCTCAATCCTCTATTCTTTTTAGGAGATATTGACCTTTTGTTCTTAGTTGCATCTGAGTTTATATGCCACACACAGTGCCTTTTGTACAGGCTGATCCTTGGACAGAAATACCCTTTACTGTTTTTGTTTGTTTGTTTTGGGGGGTCACACCCAGTAGCACCCAGAGATTACTCCTTGTTCTGCACTCAGAAATACTTTCTGGCAGGCATGGGGGACCATATGAGATTCCAGGGTTTGATCTACCACCAGTCCTGAATTGGCTGCATGCAAGGCAAAAGCCCTACCACTGTGTTTTCTCTCTTTATTTTTTTAATATTTTGTATTTAAGTGAAAATCCATGATTTATATAGTTATAGATAGATTTTTGTAACTTTGAATTTAGGAGGTTATACATGGTTGTTCTCAGGACTTACTTCTGGCTCTGCAACTCAGGAACCACTTCTGGAAGTAATTCAGGGAATCATATGGACTATCAGGATAGAATTTGGGTCTACCACATGCAAGGTAAGCGCTTACCACTGTACTACCCCTGAAGAGAAACCCACTGACCTATTGTAAGTGCTACCGGCAGTACTAGTACTCTGATAAACCCAAGATAGCTGGGTTTTAGTATGCAATATTTCAATAGCAGTAATCATTTCATTGTTCCCTAATGTACAACCACGAAATTTTTAAATAAAATTCCCTTTTCTCCTTATTTACATTTACCTTCTTCTCAGCCATTCACAAGTCTCACCTAGAATCATCATATCTTTCCATATCTTTCAGAAAGCCTCTTCTGATGCCCTGAAGCTGCCTAACTTTCATCTTATTCATTTTGTTAAAAATAATATCTTTGTTTAAGCACCATGATTATAAGCATAATTATGGGTTTTTAAGAAAAATAAAAGACATTATTGTGATAATGTCCAGAGAATAGAGATGAGGATTGGAAGGCCCAGCTCACGAAGAGTGGTGAGAGCAGTAAGAGAAATGACTATACTAACAACTATTATGACAATGTTAAGAGTGAGAGAAATAGAATGCCTGTCTCATCTTACTCTTTAATATTATTATTTTTTTTGCTTTTTGGTCCACACCTGGTGATACTCAGGGGTTACTTCTGGCTGTGTGCTCAGAAATCTCCCCTGGATTGGGGGACCACATGGGACACTGGGGGATCAAACCACAGTCCATCCTAGGTCAACCACATGCAAGGCAAATGCCCTACCACTGCACCACCGCTTGAGACCCTTATCTTACTCTATATCCAGACTTCCTTCACTATCTTAGCCAGCCTAACCTTTAGAGTAAGCATATGGTGACTGTTTTCTAAATTCAGCTACACTGATGGAATCAGATTATGATCCTTTCAGAGCTCAGCCCAAGCTCATGTCTGGTATATACCAAAAGATTGAGAAGTGGTGGCTAGGTATTATTTTACTTTCTGCCCTTATAGTAAAAGTCTGCCATGAATAAGCATTTATAAGCAGTGGGTCATACAGAGCAGAAAATTTATCTTCCCACTAGATCATGCTGGTGGAGGTAAGGCGTTTGCCTTTCATGCAAAAGGTCATCGGTTCGAATCCCGGTGCCCCATATGGTCCCCCATGCCTGCCAGGAGCAATTTCTGAGCATGGAGCCAGGAGTAACCCCTGAGCACTGCTGGGTGTGACCCAAAAAAAAAAAAGAATAGATCATGCTGGACCACCCTGCAGGCTGGTCAAAGACTATGAATAAGAGACCTGAGAGATTGATGGAATTCACAAGGCAATTTTTTCATCAAACACATGTGTTGTTTTTTCTCTATAATAAATAAACCAAAAATAGCAAGATCTTCTTTTCTGGGAGTTGAAAAATGTTCCATTGCAAATAAAAGGTTAAACCTCCACAGGCAGCAAATTCTAAGTCATTAATTGCTTTTTATTAATACCAAACAAGAGGAGAAAAGGAATGAACCTGCCTCCCAGCAGGACTATATACTTTCCTCAATTAATTGTTCTTTCATCATTGCATTTTTTTTGCTGTGGGGAAGAAATAGAATCCAGATCTAACAGTACAGTAATCTATACAAGCAACTAGTGGATATATTGGGGAACACGCTTAACCTACAAATAAGTAGATGAATACAGAGTTAAATGAAGAACTATGAAGCCTTTGTGTAGGTCTTATATTTGATATTCCAACTTAGTGCTTCTTTTAAGAAGTTACCATATTTAAGATAAAGAAACTGTGGTACATCTATGCAGTGGAATACTATGCAGTCATTAGGAAAATTGAACTCATAAAATTTACTTATATGAGAATGGATATGAAGACTATTAATCTAAGTGAAATAAGTCAGAGGAATAGACATAAAAAGGTCTTAATCATTTGTGGGGTATGAGATAAAGATTATATGGTAATAGTATTGAAAGATAATAGACACAAGGGTGAGGAGGTTTAGTTCATAATAGAAAGCTGACCACAGGGATGAGCAGAAGGAGTATAGTTAAGACAGAGAATAGACCATTATTACAATGATAGTTTTGAATGATTCTCTAGACAAGAACTTGGTGTTGAAAGAAGGTAAAGCAATAGGATAATAATACCCCTTTAGTAACAATACTGAAAGCCACAATGCCTAAAAGAGAATAAAAAAAAAAGATTGAGAGAGAGGAAAAATGTTGGTCATAGAAACAAGTGTGGGAATGTAAATTGAGATTACTGGTGACAGGAAGTGTGCATTGATAAAATTATGGGTGTCAGAACATTTTGTGACTGAAAATAAAACATGAACATCTTTGTAAATATTAAAAAATGTGTACAAAAGATATTACCATAGTGCGACTTCCCCATCTCATTGAACCAACACTTACTATAGACCAGGGGTGGCGAACATGCGGCTCTTGAGCAGCATGAGGTTTCCGGCCAAAATGTATGTGGCTCTTTGCCTCTTATCATTATTTTGTCTACTGTGGCTCTTTGCCAAGTTTGGATTTTGTTCTGCTGCTGAGGAGAGATCTCCTAGCTAGTAGTCCCGCCTGGCCCCCAGGCTGCGTCCTCCCGTCTCCCATTCCTCGGAAACAACTGCACGGGCTAGCGAGCGGGTACGCATGTGGCACATGTTGGGTCACATCTGGCCGTTAGTTCTTAGTGTAGAGGACGCAGCACACCCTCACCATCTCTGCAGGATTTTGACCCTCACTCAAAATGGCAAAATGCAATGTGTGTTTAATAGATTATTGTTAAAATTATATGCTTTTTGTGTGTTTGTTTTGGCAGGTCACTGCGTGGTGTGGCTCTTTGACTCTCACAGTTTAAAATGTTGCCTCTTTGTGTCGAACTTGTTCGCCACCCCTGCTATAGACCAACATCAGGTGGAAGCACTTTATAAAGATATTAGTCACTCTCTCAGATTGGCCTAGGTTGCAGAAATCCAGATGTTCTCAAGGAGAAAGTGTCAGAGTCAATCTCTTGGTGTGCCATTCATTACTTCTGCCCTCCCATTTATACATATCTCATAATCTCATAACCTTTCCAACAGGACCTTTCAACAGTGCAGGTACAACCTCTATACAATTAGTGGAACCGTGGCTCTAATTTGGGGTGTCTGCTCCAGTGAGGACCAAGGTGATGCTCTGTGAAATCAACTTTTCCTCTGGTCATCAAAGGTACCTGCCTTTCAAGCACTGAAGGTCTCTTGTTTTTGAGGAGAAAGGATACATGGTCAATACCAAAAGTCTTGGGTGGACTCTACATCAAGCCTTTCCTCCCTTTTCTTGGAACAGTATGTTTTATTGTACACCTGCATCTTTCTTCTGATACTCACCCCAGAATGTACTTTCCCAAAAGAGTGAGTAATCTGTCTGGGCTCTTTTCCACTCATTGGGGCCAGACGAACAAGAACTTTCTTGATAGGTCTTGGTGAGTTGGCCCTGGTCTGACGCACGGTAATAAGACCTTACCTTCCAGTCCTTGAAAAATTACTAGAGTACCTTGGGCAGAACACAATGTTATGGAAATTCTATGACCTTGCCATAGTGAGGAGAAACTCAGGTGCCTCTTATTCTTTTACTGATATGGCATACACAGGAATTAGGTTTTTTTTATTGCTGTAAATGTGATACAGTAGTCCAACAATGAGCTTGTCAAATTCAGCTGGCTCCCCAAGCTGTTGAGTGCCTAGGAAGCATAGGTGAAACTATTGTTAGACTTATTCTTCTTCCTTTCTTTGGATGAGTCTCCAGGGTTGAATTTATAGCAATCATGAAATAGAGCTATAAAGAAGAACATTGAAGCTAGATGGCCTCAAATCAACTTCCTTCCCTGCTGCAAGAGCTCAGAAGCTGAGCAAAATGATGTCTTTCTTGTCTCTTTCCTCTCTAACCAGGTGACAGGGAGATGCCAGCTTCATGGTTGGGTTTTAGTTTTTTATAATAAGAAGCACTAAATACATGAGTTAACAAATGTAAATTCTTAGTACAATGCTTGCCACATAGGTGACATTTGACAAACAATAGTAAAATATGCATTACCTGTTTTTCTCATGACAGATTTCAGGTATCAATATTTTTGAACAAGTCAAAAGTATTGTCAAATTGGTTTCTGAAAGGGTTGTGCTATTCAGATTGGAAGTTTATTCAGATTGAAAAAATATACTAAATATACCTAAATATACTAAATATACTAATATACCTCTCTTTGAATTTGCATTACTTGGAAAATTTACAAGATGGAATATTTTTGCTCATATGTTTGGGTACTGATAGATTCTTTTTTGAGAGGCACTTTGAGTCTTTAAATTGTTTTAACATACCTTGTGTCATTTGATCATCCTATAAATTAACTACATTGGCAGAACTGATAATATTTATGGTCAAAAAAAGTATGAGAAAAGCTGGGTCTTAAAAATGTCAGTGGCTTGCCAACAGACTGAGCAATAGAATTTGAATCCAAGTGTTTTGCTTTTCCCTCATAAATAATGTTCCTTAGAATTGGTACCTTCCAGCCCAAAGAGTTCAAGATCAGATAGAATTAATTAGCAATGCCTAACTTTCCCCTGTCAATAAAGCTTAAACCATTAAGATAATTTTTGAAAACATAGTGATTAAGTAAAAATATGTTTAAAAAAATGACCTCGTGATTCTAGACTCAAGGAGAAACAAATCAACATATCACCCAGGACTCTACTAAAATGTCATCAGAAGAGCTATGAAAAAAGGGGGAAGAAGAAGAAGAAGAAGAAGAGGAAGAAGAAGAAGA
>PVKC010003181.1:0-39982 GCA_004027635.1 Crocidura indochinensis | reverse complement strand
CAAAAAAAAAAAAAAAAAGAAACATATATTAGAGGAAGAACAAGTTTTTTTTTATTTAAACAACTTGATTACATACATGATTGTGTTTGGGCTTCAGTCATGTAAAGAACACCCCTATCACCAGTGCAACATTCCCACCACCAATGTCCCAAATATTCCTCCTCCCCACCCATCCCCCGCCTGTATTCTAGACAGGCTTTCTATTTTCCTCTTACATTCTCATTATTAGGATAGTTCAAAACGTAGTTATTTCTCTAACTAAACTCATCCCTGTTTGTGGTAAGCTTCATGAGGTGAGCTGTAACTTCCAAGTCTTTTCTCTTTTGTGTCTGAAAATTATTATTGCAAGAATGTCTTTTATTTTTCTTAAAACCCATAGATGAGTGAGACCATTCTGCATCTTTCTCTCTCTCTCTCTCTCTCTGATTTATTTCACTCAGCATAATAGATTCCATGTACATCCATGTATAGGAAAATTTCATGACTTCATCTCTCCTGACAGTTGCATAATATTTCATTGTGTATATGTACCACAGTTTCTTTAGTCGTTCATCTGTTATAGGGTGTCTTGGCTGTTTCCAGAGTCTTGCTATGGTAAATAATGCTGCAATGAATATAGGTGTAAGGAAGAACACATTTTGTGACAGACAATTCTAGAAATTGAGTTTAGAATTTGAAACCTGTGGAGTTGGAGTTGGATTAGAACCCTAATCTGAATCTGGAGTTCAGGAGAGAAAGTTTTTCTCCACTGCAGCATGTTCAATTTCAAGTGCCTCATTTTAAAACAGTATTTACACATTAGAAAATATTTTTCAAATGAAACGAGGGTTCTGAGATATAGTTCAGGGGGCTAATGTGCCCACTTTGCCTGTAGAGGGCCTGGATTCTATCCTTGAGAACAGCAGGGAGCAAGTAACTCTCAGGTCCAGAGTAGCACCAATCCCCTATCTCACTCTATCCCTACCACACACCACCATTAATGTTTCCCATCTAATAATAATTTAAAAAATCATGATGTAGAGGTTTCCAGAAGTCAGCTCATTTCTTTAAAATGTTTAGATTGAAGAAATTAAATATACATTGGACCAAAAGTATCCATTATGGTGAAGAGCAGCTTGTATTATATTTTCAAACTCAATTTGGAGATTAAGGTATCCTATCAAAGGGACTCAGATCCAGTATCTTTCCATGGAGGTTAACTATACTTCTAGTTAACTATACTTCCCCGCCACAACTACCAAGACAAACAATATGCATTTGGTCTAAAGTAAAACCCTTTAGCAGCACAGGAGATCAACTGAATACCCTGAGGTGTTTGGTATCAAATTTTCTAAACAAAGCAAAGCTAAATAGAAATGCAGGCTGAAAAATTCACAGTAAATGGCTAATCTTAGCTTAAATGAACTATTCATAGGCTCTTTTCTTCTGGAATCCCCACAATAGCAAATCATCCTTAATACTTGAGTCACAGTATTAGTTTATTTAACCACAAAATAATACTCATTTTCCATGTAATAAACCTTGTGCATTTATAGAGTGAATTAATGTTGAGTGGGTAATTTCGAGGGTGATACCTCTTAAATTCAACATCATATTAGAGCACGTATTTAAATTCTTTCCTATTGCATTTACTATGGGGAATAAATAAGTCAACAAGTGCAAAGAATTTAAATTGCATAGAACCAGCTTAAATAATAAGTGTTCCAAATTTTTAGCCATACCCAGCAGCACTCTGTACAGTACAGTCTGGGGAAGCAGAATGGAGATAACATATTCAGGGTTTTCTCTCTTTTTTTTTTTGTTTGTTTTGTTTTGTTTTTGGGCCACTCCCAGTGACGTTCAGGGGTTACTCCTGACTATTCGCTCAGAAGTCGCTCCTGGCAGGCACGGGGGACCATATGGGGAACCGGGATATCGAACCGAGGTCCGTCCTAGGTTAGGGCAGGCACCTTACCTCCAGCGCCACTGCCCGACCCCCAAGGGTTTTCTCTTCCACTCGAGTATGTATTATGTCAAAGACTTTGAGATGAAACTCTTCAAAGTCGTGATTTGAATTTACCCCTTTGCTTCATATTGGCTAAAAAAAGGTGTGTTCTTGAAGCAGGCTCTACCGATAGTGGAATTGCCATTCAGTTCACTGTTTCCTTTTCCACTATCCTTCAAACTAAAGTCTTCTGTATTTGAATGTGTGCTGGAAGTGAAAAAGAGAGGATGATTGTGATCCATAAAAATGTACAAAACATCAAACGTATCACTCGGAGATGGAGATAAACATCCTGAAATTGCCTCAAACTAGCAGATTTATTGTGCTCTCTTCACGGGCATTGGGGATAAAAAGGAATTGAGACTGAGCCCTATTTAAAAAGCAGGGTGAGAACAGCTATTAGTAATAGTTCACCTTCCTGTATCAGCATGGACATGGAGGACACTTCATCCTTAATCTGGAGGATTTGGAAGCTGCAGCGTTTGAGTCCAGATGCAGCCATGAACTCAAATTTAAGCCAGAAAAAACAGTTACCCCATCTGGACTTATGTAAAACGCCTGCCCATTGGGCCTTCTGCCTCCATCATACGAAGTTTCTAAACAAAGGCATTTGAAGTCCCAGAACGATGAATGCTAAATCTCCTCCAGGTGGCATCCATCTGTGCCTACAACTGGGTGATGGAGAGGTGCTAGCACGGGAAGCTCTCTAGAAAGAGGAGGTACACCGAACCCCAAGTGTCTCTATATTAGGGCTTCCTGAGTCTCTGGGCATCAGGAAGGAGCAGTGTCTCTATGCGGAATCTAGGGTCACAGCCCCCAACTGACCCTAGATACTATGCATATTGTACTAGATGGGCCACCCTTCACGAAACAAGTCACCAAGAAAGTGGGTGCCAGTAAAAGGCCTCAGCTGTTTGCCAAAACTTTAATCCCAGAGAGGAGGGGTCAAGCGGCTGCTCCCTTGTTGCACCACTCGCCACCCTGCGTCTTCCTCTCTTTCCTCTGCTTCCAGGCCAGCTGGAGGTGGCGGCGGTGGCAATAGCATCACTTGGCCACTAGATGGTACCCAAGACGCTGGCACGGAAAACAAAGTGATTCCACACAGCCGTGCCAAGCTGAGTTCCTCACCTCGAAGATGCCTCTAGCATCTGATCTTTAGGCTCAGAAGAGGCTGCAGCGACATTTCGCCCGCGACGTGGAGTGCACTTTGCGCCCCGGGGTCGAGAAGACTTCAAGTCACTTTGCTCTGGGACTCGCGTTCCACCTGCCCTGCATCACGTAGGGCCTTTGACGAGGTTCTTGGTCGTTCTGGTCCTCCAAGTGCAGTACTCCCAGCGCCCTGCCCTACCATGTGGGGGATGGAGAGGTCGGCGTTAATCACCTCCAACTCTACTGACAGCTCCAGCAATTTCCAGGGCTCAATGCTCCGTCGAGCAAGCAGATCCCCATTCCTGAGGTCCAACAGAGGTAGAATGGACTCGGGCGTGCCTCATTTTGGCGTCTAGCAGCCTGTAGGTGGCCTGTCCATTGAGACCCGGGTGGGGATCTCAAGTGGCCACTGGGGTCCAGCAGACACAGGGAAGGTTGTTCCTGGGCATCGTCACCTCCTTAAAGCGAAAGATGGGTTCACGTTGAGGTTTTCGCCCACACACACTTCGTAGGGCCTGACAGTCCGCAGGAAGGGGTGACGTGGTCCTGGCCACCAGAGTCAGGGTATTTGGTGATGCACTTGTGGTCCAGGGCGGCCGCGGTCACCACCAGTTGCCCGCAGAGGCCAGCTGCAGCCCAAAATGCTCCTGCCCTAGAAGTACCTGCCCTTAGTTTGCCTGAGTCCCTGTCCGAGGTGCTGACCAGCGCCACCAGGCTCTGGCGCACACTGCCCATGCCAGCACCAGCTGCTGTGGCTCAGGGCGAGGAGGCCATCGGGGCCCCAGTCCTGGGCCACCAACTCCAGGCTGTAGGTGGCCTGGCTCTCGCTTTGCAGATCCTGAAGCAGCACCAGTCGGCTCAGTGGACACACAGTCCAGGCACTTCTGCAGCTAGGGGATCTAACCGCGGTGAGTCCTAGGCTAGCACGCGCAAGGCTTGCGCCACCGCTCCGGCCCGTGCATCTCCAATTTTGCAGCAGCTGGAACTTCTCCTGGGAGAAAATGAAAACATCAAAGGCCAGCACGCCCCCACGGGGTCTAGTCATACATCCACTCTTGGTCCAGGCCAGTGTCACCCCACTGTCAGCTGCCCATCACCCTCATGCACCTCGGATCAGAAGCTGCTAAACTGCTTCAGCAGGTGGAACTGATTTGGCACCTCGGCTCTGGGATTGGAGCAGGTGGTGAGAGGCCAGAGCACGATGATAGTGCTAGGGGCATCCTCCTCATAGGTGAGGAAATTGACAGTTTGATTTCAAGAGGCGAGCAGCTCTAGCAGCCACAGAAGCATCAAGGCCTCCAGTGGAGCGCTGAGTGAAATGTCAGTGGGAAGCCTGAGCCTTCAGCGAGACTTGTTCCTTGAAAAGAGAAGCTAAATGCAGGCTCTGTGCTCAGACGCCCTGCCCGCACAGGCCATTTTGTGGGTGCACGCAATCTTAAGACTTGCTTTTAAATACATTTGTCCCGGACTCTCCATAATCTGTCAAAATTTGATCAGTTTTCTCTGCCTTAGATTAGCTCTTAGAACCCTAGAAAAAAAGTTAACTAGAGGGTATGCAAATTAGCCTCAACCCAAGCCAATCCAAAGGGTTTCCAAGCCAGTAGCATAAACTGCTCCAGTGAGAAGGGTGGAAATATAAATATAAAGAGTCCAGAAAGATCGAAAAGGATCAGAGCAGAGCAAGGGGTCGTCAGGAAAGGTAGAGATGTTGTAATGCAGAACTCACACCTGTTGTTTTTCTAGTGTGCTCTGTTCTCATTATGAGAGTTAAAAGAGTCCAAGACCTTATTTCATCCTTAACTCACGTAGTACTCTCAGACAAAATCGCTCTTGTCATGTGCCATTTTCAAATAAAGGCATCTATGCTTTCTTTGCCACCCACACAGTTATCCATCTACATTGACCTATTTCTTCCCGCATTAAAAGATTCTGGAAGTGTAGCTTCTCCCAGAGTGAGGCAGTATCTAATCAGAGAAGGAGTGTTTTCTAAAATAATCATTTCTGAATAGCTTCTTCTCTGAAGCACAGAAGCCATTAATGATGAAATTTCAGTACCTTCATCTCCCTTTATGTCAGTAATTCCTTATATGTGAGGAATCAGTGTCAGTCGGGGAGATTTGTCAACCAAAAACCTCTGTAAGGGAGAGTTAAGGGTAAGAAAAAGATTTAGGGAAATGTATTGCTGGCAGTCTTGTTAGAAAATTGCTATAGACCAATTATTTGTAAAAAGCCGTTGGCTGAAGAGAACCACGGGTGGCCTGATAGGCTGAAGGCCATAGAAACATTAAACCATCTGTCTAAAGCATAATGAATAGTCCTGCGTTAAGTTCTTTTTATGGTGAAGTGTTCTAAATGCTAAAAAGCCCCACATATTAATGATGACATTGTTCCTCATGCCACAGAGTCATCATCAGTGCAGAGTATTCTTTAGCCAGTCGTCTTGAATAAAATCCATGAGCAGGCTGTTATTAATATGCTCAGGCTATTCTGGGCTCCTACATGATCTGTAATGTTATTGATTCCTGCAGGGACATGTCAGTAAATGACTATTTTTTACTTTCACTCTTAGGAGGGAGTTGCATTTATTTTAGCACCAGGATGTATGAATTCAGTTCTGAAAGAGAGTCTACCTTTTATGAGATCATTAATTTGCAGGATTTTAATTTAGTGGAGCATTTGGCAACTACTCTAATTATAAGTACCAATAACCAATTTATCAGAGATGTGCAATGGGAAAAGGTGTTGATTTTGGTCATGTATTTTGATATCTTTTTATGTATTCTGATATCTTAAAAAAAGAATAAGTGCTTCATTTTGTACACTTTATATTTTTAATTTTGTCTTATTCTGTCTAAACAGGGTGAAAGCTATGCTTCAGTTTCATGAGATCAGGTTTCTTTAAATGGTTATTCTTAGTGGTATAGATGATTTGTTCTCTTAGAACTGGGTATCTGTCCCAAAGAAGCAGAAGACCCTTAGTCTCATGGAAAGCAAGATAATCTGGTCTTTCCATCAAACTTCTGAATTCCTATTTGCCCTTTAACTGAAAAATGGATCCAGCTAGTGCTTTTTTAAAAGGTGCATGCTTCCATGCACATTAGCCAGGAGAGGGACCCATTTAACCACATTCCAAGTTTCCTTCCTTCCTTTTCTCCATCATCAGGAGTTATCCCTTCCAGGCTTGGTCTCTGCCACAGTTCAGCATGTTACTGTTCATGAACAGAAAAATTGCTTGGTATATTGAAAACAAAGACTATTCTATGACTCTATACAGAACAGCTAAAGATCCAACTAAAATAGGGAAATGGCAATCAAACACATTTCCTCCGCAAAGCTAAACATCTGGACACTTATGTTTGGAAACATCAAGCAACGATGTTTCAATGCTTGATTGCATTTTTCCCCAAGACTCTTCCAGCTGTTTGGCAGCAAGCAGACCTATGACAAGGAATTTGCTTTATATTTAGTGATTCGTTATTAGCATTAGCATTGTTTTCTAGTAAACCAACACCTTATTAAAACACAGCTTTATGAATGAAGGGACAGCTGGAGTTTCAAAGAATGAGACATTTTCCCAGTCAAAAATCAGTTTTGTGCTAGTAGAGTGACAAGACAGAATAATAAAGAAACTGTATGATCTGTCCCCCTAGGGATGTGTCATCAGGAAGCTGTGTTTACAGCCCTGAGCTGCTGCTGCTCTCCTGTTCCATTCTGTTGACTATGTTAGATAGAAATCTGTCTCAATATTAAAAGCATTGTGGCAAGACTTTGTTTTATGTTGTTTAATTCCTGACTTGCTAGCATACTGCTAAACTTTAAGTTTATACAATGTAGGCATCAAATAGAAATCAAAGCAAAGTAAATGGGGTGGTGCTTATACTCACCACAGGGAAAAATGCAGATAAGGCAGAAATATGTTCCACCTGCACATTTAAATTGGGTGACTTGGGGGTCGGGGGAAACTCCTTGCAGTTTACTTCCTACAGGAAAAAACAAAAGGCATATTAAATTTATCACAGAAAACCACACCTACAGAACATGATTTGTATTTTAATCACGTAAATAGGTTTTTCTATTTTGCCATCAGTACCTACCATCAGTGTGTCCTATATACATGAAAGTACTCTGTATGAGAACTAATTTTCATTGTAAACATGAAGAGAAAATTGGTCTTTAATTCAGAACTGTCTTTGCATATTTCTTTTCCCCATTACATAAAACTAACAATATAGACAGGGTATAGGGGCAGTGTAAAGAAATAAAGCCAGCTGTATTTATCTAAGTTAGTTAGATTATGGTATCCACATGTCAGATTCCACATCACCTTTTATAAGACCTTGAACTAATACTTCCCTGGCCCAGAAACAGTTTTTATGCCATTTTGAACAAATCACTCTATACCATACTGAAACCCATTTTCATTTCTCAACTCAACAAACATTCTAGAGACATATGAGCAAAATATTATCAAGTGCAATGTTGCTCTTCAAGGAGCAAGTTCTAGAAATTGAAGCTATTAAGACTGTTTGAAAGAAAACAAATCAACCTAACAGCGTTTTTTTTTTCTTTTTTAAATCATACCTTGAAAAACTTCAGCGGGCTGAGCCCATACACAGAGAGAAATTGCCTAAAGTTATAAGAAGTGTCAGTATCTCATATTCCTGTTACCCTACTGAATAATCAATTTATCTGTAGGTCATAAGTATGCAGTCATTTGTAAGAAAAGTTATCAGTGAATTGCTAGTCCTTTTGTAAAATGATTTCAGGAAAAAATAATTCAGTCCTGAAGTCAGCCAAAATACCATTTACAAGTGTGGCATGGAAACAAATTATATTTTATCAATGACTCAAGTGATTTAACCTAGAGAAAATCATGGGAAACCAATATAGAGGGTCAACATTAATCACAATCTCCTCTTAACATAGAACTAGGACTTAAATGATATTATCTTCACTTAGAGACATTTCCTGTGGTATCATTAGGTTAATAGATTTATTATTAAAACTATGTAATCTTAAAATACTATATAAAATAGCTCTTAGCTGCTTATTTATAAATAGAATTATATGAAGAACAATGATCTTTTAAATAAGCATGCTATCATCTTCTAAGTTAAGAGATATCTTGTAATCCAGACTATCAATATAGGTTTGATACTATTTTGTGTGTTTATCACTCTGTAGGCAAGAGGTCTGTCCCAATCAGAAAATATAGCAAAGCAAGAGAGAAACAAAAGAATAAAGGTTAAGAAACAGTTTTTTCATCCCAACCTTATTTTATCCTTTTAGCTGAACTTCTTTCTACTTAGTATCGATGCTGGTACTCATCAGTCATCAGAGCATTTTGAGGCCCTTTATCAACAGATACATGATCAAGTATTGTAGAATACAATCCGTTAACCACCGTGTAGAAGAAATTCATTAACCATTGAAAACAATAAAACCACCAGCGTTTAAAGGACATTACAAGCACCAATCACCACATGGACAAAGTTATGTTAAGAGCAATTAAGAAGTGATCTCCAAGAGTATAGATTAAAAAAATAAAAACAATGGGGCTGGAGTGATAGTGCAGCAGTAGAATACTTGCCTTGCATGTGGCTGACCCAGGATGAACCTTGGTTCAACCCATATAGCCCCCCAAACCAGGAGTAATTTCTGAGCTCCTCACTAGGAGTAACCCCTGAGTGTCACTGGGTTTGGCCCAAAAACCAAAAAAATAAATAAAATAAAAAAATAAAAAACAGTCACCCAGAGTTTCAAGGGATAAAGAGAACCTGCACCTGATAATAACAAGGTTTGGAAAGGAGCAGGAACAGTGATTTACAAGGGCTGAATAGACCATTTCATTAAAGAGTGTGGCTTAAGGAAGATACTACAGGCATGAGTAAAAATGGATGACACAGTTAATGACTAACCCTATGCTAAGCTAAAGAGTTTAGACTCTGTTAGTTGTTAACAAGAAAGTCTGTGGGTGGAAAAATTTAAATTGAGTTTTGTGGAGAAATTATATGTTGATATGTATTTTAATTGTGATATTATAAACAATCGCCTTCCCTGACTACATTTAAAATTTTTAGAAAGGAGTGGGTTTTGTTTTCTACAAACTCATGTTCCAATATAATAAATGACTTACAAATATTTGTCAAATAAACAATCAAGACAAATTTATATGAAAAACAACTCCTTCATAGTGGAATGAATTGAGAGATATTGGTAAAAAGAAACCCAGTAAAGGAAATCTAGATATAAGATTCTAAAACCTGAGCAATTATTTAAAATGAAAATCTAAGGAAAGTTGCAAAAGAGAATTGGAAAGACTTCATAATAGAGAAGCATTAGGGGATGGAGAAAATCAAACAAGTAGAGAATGGTTAAAGTATTTCCAACTGGAAACAGTAAAAGCTTCTGCTCTTGCTCATCTGTATGACCAAAGACAAGAGACTTGAGTACATGTAGAAGTTGCTCATAATCACTTAGTCAGAGATGTAAATCAAGAGATTATCACTTCACACCTGTGAGAATGGTTAAATTCACAGAGACCAGAAACAACAAATGTTGGTGGTTGAATGGAGTAGGAACTCTCACACACCATTGATGAGAATGTAAATCAGTGTGGGTATTCATCAATTTTCAAAAATATATGTCAAATGATACAATAATTCAAATCCTAGAGATCTAGCCAAGGAATACAAAATAAAAATACAAGATATATGACCAACTATGCTCACTGGCATTCTATTTACTACATTCAAGTTATGAGAGCAAATATGAACACTAAAGATGAATGAATAATAATGATGTGGACCATATACATAAAATAATAGCTATAAGAAAAATGTAAACTCTTGCCTTTTGTTAGATGGAACCGAAGAAGTTTCAACCAAATAAGTTAGAAGAAAAAAAGACAAATACTAGATGATCTCATACATATGTGATAAATACAGAAATGTAGTAAGAATAGACAAAGTTTTGGGCCTGGGTGATAGCACAATAGAATAGGCATTTGCCTTAAAAGCAGTCAATCCATGTTCAACCCCAGGCATTCCATATGGTCCCTAAGCCTCCCAGGAGTAATTTCTGAGTGCAGAGTCAGGAGTAATCTCTGAGCACCATGAAATATGGACCCAAAATAAAATAAAACAACAGATAAAGCCAAATGAAAGCAAATCCTTAAATTCTGACCACAGAACTGAATTTAAAAGAGGCTGAAAAGGTAGGAGATAAAAGACACCAGTAGACTATTAGGGAAGAACCTTGATATTTTGTTAGTGAGTGCATTGTGGAAAACATATTTGAACAGTGCTAAAAGCAAGGGATTTATGTAGTTCAGTAATAAAGGGCTTCTCTTTCAGTCTTTCATATGTGAAGCTTTGGATTTGATCCTTAGTACTATCATATTTATTTAAAAAATTAATTGTTAAATAATTTAATAGGTAATCTTATACCCCTAAAATATATAGTCTTTTAAATCTTTATTAGATAGTTTAAAAACATTAAGTTCTATTATCTGCAATAACATGCATATAATTAGAGAGCTTTATAGTAAAATATAGAGCTTTATTAGTAAAAATAAGTCAGACAAATCTTTATTAGTAAAATAAGTTAAACAAATCACATTACTTTACTCAGATGTTGCATATAAATAAATAAATAAAGGAAATAAAACAAATGAGCTATTTAAAACAAAAATATTTGAGAATATAAGACCAATTCAGTGAATATTTGAATATCAGAAGTCGAGGGGCATTGGGATGAATAAATTAGGTTAAAAAGGTCAATTGTATAGTGAAAGATAAAATTGGACTTTCAGTTGTGTATTTGCAATAAAATATACCTTAAACTTATGTTATAATGCACAGAATATTATAATGTTATAATGTTACAACACAAAATTAAAGGAAAAATTAAAGGAAATATGTAAAAGTATAGCTTCAATGTGTTCACCTTAACTTCAATAAACATTGTGTATAGAATGTGTTAACTAGTTTTATTCTGGTAAACATTTAATTATGTACTTATATCTATATGTACATATTATTTTATATATCATATAAATGTATATATGTTTGTATCTATTAAAAAAGAAAGACTTTCAACCACTAAATCTCAACATCTATAGAGAATAATGTCTACCTTACAGATTTGATTTGAGTTTAATTTGTTTGTTTTGTTTTTGTTTTGGGATCATACAAGGTGATGCTCAAAGCTTACTCCTGGTTATATCTCAAATACTCTCAAGTGGTGTATATATGGGAGTTGGAAATTAAACCCAACCATGTGCATCACAACCACTCTACCTGCTGTACTAGGAGTAGTACAAATTCTTGCCTTGAACTTTAAGTGAAAAAATGTTGGAAAGTAAAAAATTTGCAATCCCCTATACTTGGTGTAGCTTTGAGAGAAAGTAACCAAAAAACTATACCCTTTCTTATAAGTATTTACATACAACAGTATCATTTACTTAAAGACTTATTTCTTACTTTCATTTGAGTCCTTCCAGCTATTAATCACATCTAGATCAAATTTGCAATATAGTGCCCAATACACTGACTAAAGGGCTTATTAATATTATGGAATAATTGTAGGGTATTACACTGCCTTTTTCCACTTCTTTGTTGGCTTCAAAACTTTACATTATCTGAATCCTATCCTAGAAATATGACTAATGTTTTACAAACTTGCTGTGGACAACTTGTATATTAAATGAGACGTTTGCATCAGTGAGACTTTTCAAAGGAATACTACATGAAGTCTGATAGCCACATGTAACAAACTAGCTTCTTCAATGCATTTTAGCACTGCCCTTAAGGCATGTGGGAATTTGTTGTTTTTTTCCTGCTCAGCATCCAGTTTTCTTTTGAGAAACCACCTCCTTTCTAAATCAATATTACTCAGTATGATATATTATATGAACTCTTTAACCCCCATATACAAATTCCTGTTGTTTGGATGGTCACCTGACCCAAGTTTACCTAGATTAAAATATCCCATCCTGTCAGCTACTGTCATTTATTCAGGTATGTAACTTTCCTAACCGAGACCAATCAGAATTACTTAGCATCACTTTAGGATTATTTTTATAGTTACTAAGAAGTGGAATTGTTATTTTCCCCTCTGGAGTTGCTCAGCTAACACAATGTAGCTTGAATATGAAGTGAATTAAGTATGCAATTGTAGCTCCACCCCGGAATACAGGTAACTGAGACCCGCCCATTTCTGGGCGGGGTCTTGGGAACTGGAGATGACCTGTAACTTTACTTGCAGACCCTGCCCATTTCCTGGGAGGGGTCTGGAAAGGTACTTAAGGGCTCTGACCCAGAGGGGAGAATATCTTTTTGTCTTTGGCTCTTGCCTGGTTGAGTCTTTGCCAGTTTGAAGGTCAGAGGAAAGATGGCTGAGAGAAGTTAAGATGCAGGGCTAGCTGCTTAAATAGTTATGATATAGGCCACACATGTAGTGGCTAGGATGAATAAAGCTGTTACTTCCTGAAGTCTGCATGTGAGTGAGATTTCTACCCGCTGCTCTCATGAACCTCCAGATTTGATGGTTAATGGGGGTTGTGGAGCCACATGGTTCAGAGCCTAAAGGCAGAGGCCTCCATCCACCATCCAAGCCAATCATAAGGCCTAATTTACTACATGCAATGTTTGGAGGGCCAGAGTGATAGCACAGCTGATAGGGTGCTTTTGCCTTGCAGGCAGCTGATGCAAGTTCGATCCCTGACATCCCATACGGTCCCCTGAGCCTGCCAGGAGTAACTCTTGAATGCCACAGAATATGTCCCCCCACAAAAAAGAATGTAATTTTTTCCAATGAAAATCTCAGTGACATTCAGAATTCAAATGACACTACGACTATGCCTAATTCCCACTAAACTTTGCATTTAAGTATAAAAGCAAATTCTCCTTTATGTTCAAGTCAATTTGTTGTTGGGTTTCTATTATATATGCCTTAAATAATTATTGCAATGTCCAAAATTGCAGCTTTAATTAAGTAAGAAGCTCTAAAATGTGTAATTAACTAAGGGGATCCAGTGAGAAGGTCTGTGGAGGCATAATGACACTGAGAGGCTAATCTGCACTGTTATGTTTGCATTGTCATTGGTAAACCATCATTCACAGTTTGAGATTCAGAGCATGTTTCTACCAAAATGAAATTTAGAGAGTCAAAGATTATAAGAGAGAGTAGTTTCTATGTGAAAATAATCCCTTTGGGAACAGAAAGGGAAGAAATTGTAATGTCTCTTATAACAAACAATTTCTTTCTGACTAAGGTCAATAATACCTCACATACACACACACACACACACACACATACACACACACACACACACACACACCCCTCATAAAAAAAGAAAAAGTTGGCAAGGTTGGTAAGGTTTTAGCATATAAAAAACAAAATCATCTATACTAGAGTTAATACAAAAATACAGCACCCAAAGCACCACTTTTACTCTTTCTCTCTCTCTCTCTCTCTCTCTCTCTCTCTCTCTCTCTCTCTCTCTCTCTCACACACACACACACACACACACACACACACTAACCAGAATGAAAACATGTGGCAGAGCTTTGGAATGGCTCTGTTCTAAAATGCTACTGTGGTTTATATTATCAATGTTAAGAAAAATTAATTATCTTGTCCCTGAAGATGCAACCTGGGAGCTAAGGGATGTGTATTTGCTGTGACTCTCACCTCAATAAATTGTACATAGTAGTCTTGGAGAGACCTAGATAATGAAACTCACTGGAGATGGTAGGACATGAACAGAGGGTCTAGGGAAGTTGTTAGTGCAGGGGGTAAATTTGAGCATTGTCTCAAATTTCAATCATGGAGATGAACAATGCAAAAAAAAAAGTTATCTGGCAAACAAGGGATTGCAAACCTTAAATTCTCCCATTCTCTCCCCAAAATGTTGGTCTTAAAAAAATCCTATTGGCCTTGGTAAAAAATTCCTGATGTCAGTCCAATGTCCAGCCCAGATCTGATCACAAAGGAAAGAGCCAAATAAAGACCATCCATCTAACCAGATTCTGACCAGCCATCTTGACTGATATGAAAAGACTCACTTCAGGGAACATAAGAATCTTCTCTTCTACTAGCCAACAAGGTATGGTATTCTGTTTATGACTAAAACACGACTACAAACCTGCTTATAATCATGCTGCTTAAATAAAGATTTTTGAAAATGTAAAAAAAAGAGAGATGCTTTTATGCTAAGAACAATGGCCATTGCGTGAGATTTTTCATTTTCCAAATGGTGCTTTTTAATTACCATTATTTGTCATTAGATTTGTCTGTGTAGGTTAGGCTATCAGATGGGTCATCAGATTATTATCAGTTATACATGGCCTTGGTTAGGAGCAATACAAGTCTTTCCAAGATTTAATTTGTTGTAAAAGCAAGCAATTTCATTGTAATTGGGCTCTGAACTTCCTTAAGGGAACTCACCAAATGGTAGGAAGAAAGAATGACCTAGTCAGCAGGTTTCATGTGCTGGAGCAGAAAGTTTTGACATTAATCGATTTCCCTTCCCCCTCCTGCTCACCTCTCTGATAAATGCACCCCAACATGGAATATTTTGTGTCTTGATGGACTGATTCCTTCCATATCTTTGACTCTCAAAGATATGTGATGTTAAAGTTGAATCATCTTGTCTGTGCTGCACTGCTCAGTCTACATATGAAGATTCTTCTGACTCATCCACATTTCCCGAATTCAATTCTCTCTTCTGAATCCTCACTAGTCAAGACTCCCACTCATTCATGAGAAATCACCTCTTATCGTTTCTCTTGTTCCTGACCATTTTTTATCAATTTCCCTTTTGCAGAACAGCTGGAAGCTTTACAAAAAATAGCTTCCATCTCTCATGGAAACTTCATCAAAGGCGTCTGAGGAAGGAGATTTAAGGTCCATTCTCAGTCTGAAAGTGAAAAGGAGAAGCTGATAAGAACATATATTCGGCAAGACTTCATTTGCTTGCTATCTATTCCTGAAGGACAAACTAATGTGGTCTTTTACATATCCTGGGTCAGTTTATCCATCCGATTCTTTGAACTGAGCGAGTGGTAGGTATAGAATTTCAAGTGCTCCTATTTGCCTTCAGGAATCACTCCATTCTCTCAATAATTTCCATAAACTTAATGCCTATTAGCGATGGATTTTGTTTGGTTAGTGTAAAGATGCAAGGAAGTGTGGGGTAGAATTGCATATTATATAAAAGTTAAGTGAAAATTTATCATAAGGCTTAAACACTTTATAAATACAAAGCAGCTATTAAAATTATGATCACATCATTTTCTCATCAAAAAAAAAAACTTTAGTTATTCTTATTCCTCTATGTTTTTTTTTCCAAAGTAGATGATAATGCTCCCTTGCGAGATACTGCTCTAATGATGGTGAGGGAGTAAGAAGGCATTAGTATTTGGTGCATTTGGGAGGTACTTTTCTGCTTATTCTCTTAAAGAATGTAGATTTCCAGTGGGGTGATGAGTAATTTCTTTTGTGATAAGGGGGCAGTCGGCACATTAAGTTTGGGAACCTCTGCTCAAAAATAAGATATTGCTCTTAGATGCTTAGACCCTCCTTAGAGCTTATCCCTACCTTCTTCCCATTGCTCAGCATGTTGCACTCTGCAGTTTATGCAACAGTTCTCCCGGATCTGAGATTTCCCTGAGATGCTTTATCCATTCCTGCCACTGTGCCTTTGCTCATGCTCTTGGCTATGCCTGCTGTGCTGTTGTCTCTGCATGTGCCCTTGAAAGTCTCTATATTCTTTAAAGAAGTACTTTTCAAATGGCTGGAAAGCACCTGAGGACCTTGTTAAAATGCAGGTCAGAGCTTGAGGTCTATCATAAAGCCTATAATTTTCCATTTCTAAGGAGCGCACAGCTGATGACTTTGCTACCTCTTCCTGCCTGCTTTCTGGAACAAGGTTTGAACCTATAGACAGCATCTTTCCTCAACCTGCTCTGCACCAAGATGTACTATTCTCACAGCCCATTCCTCCATATTAATTAAACTTAAATCACTTTCTCCATTTTGCCTTCTTTCAAAGCAAGACTCTTAAAAAATGACATGGTGTAAACTTTTTTTTAAACTTAGATTTATATTTTTAGAAAAAGGATCTTTTTAGAAATTGCTTTACTTTTAGAATGCTAGGTGGAAGGCTGGAGTGGTACTAATGTCAGTAAGGTGTTTGTTCGCAAACAGCCAATAGGAATTCAATCCTGGCATCACATATGGTGCCCCACGCCCTGTCATGAGTGATCTTTGAGCACAAAACCAAAAGTAAGCCCTGAACCCTGATGAGGTGTGTCCTCCCTAATAAGCAGATGAAGAAAAATTGTTAGGTAGCTTCATGTTCAGAATGGTGAATGTTAAATTGTTAACATTAATGGTGATTGTTAAAGTGTGGCTGCTAGAGTCTAGACTAAGTCAACAAGGACTTATATCTTGCAATATCTTCCTGAAAGGATATATGTTAATAGTCCCAGAATGTATTAAGGCAAGCATTCAGACATGCTTTAGGAAGGTGAAGGCTGGTATGGAACCATGAGCAGACATACTAAGTCTGGATCCTGGCACCACGA
Source organism: Crocidura indochinensis (assembly GCA_004027635.1). Classification (NCBI taxonomy): domain Eukaryota; kingdom Metazoa; phylum Chordata; class Mammalia; order Eulipotyphla; family Soricidae; genus Crocidura; species Crocidura indochinensis. Next base: position 23,257 of record PVKC010003181.1, on the reverse strand, counting down.
TATTGTAATATAGTGGCTTTGGAAAAGGCATCTAGGGGCCCGGGAGATAGCATGGAGGTAAGGCGTTTGCCTTTCATGCAAAAGGTCATCGGTTCGAATCCCGGAGCCCCATATGGTCCCCCGTGCCTGCCAGGAGCAATTTCTGAGCATGGAGCCAGGAGTAACCCCTGAGCACTGCCGGGTGTGACCCAAAAACCAAAAAAAAAAAAAAATGGAAAAGGCATCTGAATTCTTTAAGACTCAGCTACGTACTCAGTAACAACAATGAAATGGTAAACATTAGGACTGTGTTAAGATGTAAGATGGGGCAGGGAGGAGCTGTGAGGAACATACATAAATAAGATAGTATTATTAAGCTTAAATTTGCCTAGCATTGGTCTTACCCTTCTAATTTACTCAACTTTCTTTCTCAATTTCTACTATAAACCTAACCCTACCTCCATCAAACCTAAACCCTAACCCTAATCCTATCTCTAGACCTCGTCCTAACCCTAACCCTATCTCTAGTTCTCACCTTAACCGTAATTCTAACTCTTACCACAGCCTTGAACTAATTTTAAATTTAACATTCACCCTTATCCTAGCATTAATTTCAACTTTTGCCACAGCCAAAGCTAAATCTCAGTCCTAACCCTAATCCTAACCCTTACAACTAAAGACTGTGTTTGTTGCACCATGAATTCTTTTATTTTTAATATATTTTATTTAAACACCTTGATTACATACATGATTGTGTTTGGGTTTCAGTCATGTAAAGAACACCACCCATCACCAGTGCAACGTTCCCATCACCAGTGTCCCAAATCTCCCTCCTCCCCACCCAATCCCCGCCTGTACTCTAGACAGGCTCTCCATTTCCCTCATACATTCTCATTATTAGGACAGTTCAAAATGTAGTTATTTCTTTAACTAAACTCATAACTCTTTGTGGTGAGCTTCATGAGGTGAATGGGAACTTCCAGCTCTTTTCTCTTTTGTGTATGAAAATTATTATTACAAGAATGTCTTTCATTTTTCTTAAAACCCATAGATGAATGAGACCATTCTGCATTTTTCTCTCTCTCTCTCTGACTTATTTCACTCAGCATAATAGATTCCATGTATATCCATGTATAGGAAAATTTCCTGACTTCATCTTTCCTGACAGATGCATAATATTCCATTGTGTATATGTACCACAGTTTCTTTAGCCATTCGTCTGTTGAAGGGCATCTTGGTTGTTTCCAGAGTCTTGCTATGGTAAATAGTGCTGCAATGAATATAGGTGTAAGGAAGGGGTTTTTGTATTGTATTTTTGTATTCCTAGGGTATATTCCTAGGAGTGGTATAGCTGGCTCATATGGGAGCTCGATTTCCAGTTGCTGGAGGAATCTCCATATCGCTTTCCATAAAGATTGAACTACACGGCATTCCCACCAGCAGTGGATAAGAATTCTTAAACATGAACTTTAGTCACCAGTTGGAATGAAAATTCTAACACATTTTGGATGCTGTCATCTTTTGGGTGTTTACAGTTACCTCCACTATGATTTAGCCACTCTCTTTAAATCTTAATGTCATTTCTATTGGCACTTCTAGAAATGCATTCGTAGCAACAAATACAATCTGCAAAGATTAGTAATGACTAATTGCTGCCTCCTTCTTCCTGTATGTCAAAATTTTAAATATGTCAATCTCTACTCTAGAAAATGGCATGAAATGTTATTAAAACACAGTGTATTAGATTATCACAGCAACCACTAGATGTCATCTTTAGAATATTCATATTGTGTCTGAGTAAAAAGCTATTAAGTATAAACATTCACCCATCTCTAAATATTGGCTCACATGCAGTTTTAAAGAATAATAACTATTCATGCATTCATGTAGCAAGATATGCATCAGTGGAACATATTTTAAAATGCACACTACAAAGACATAAAATGCCTCAATATTTAATTGCTTCTCTATCTGTTGCTGTAACTTTTTTCTTTAAATTAGTGAATCACAAACTTGCTCTATTTGGAGAAAAGATTATTTTATTTTGGCAGCTATTCCTTCTTATAACTAATATGTTGTATGTCTAAAAAGAAAAGACATAGAAAGACATCACATAAAAATGTGTGCAAGGCGACCGAAGTGGCGGCGCAGGGCATAAAGCATCTGCCTTGCGCAAGCTAGCCTAGGAAAAACAGCGGTTCGATTCCACAGTGTCCCATATAGTCCCCCAAGCCAGGAGCAATTTCTGAGCGCATAGCCAGGAGTAACCCCTGAGCATCACCAGGTGTGGTCCAAAAAATGTGTGTAAGGTTTCAAGGACAGTATAATAGGTAAGGTGCATCTGTTCTATGCAGCAGATTGGGATTTAATTCCTGACACCACATATAGTCAGTAACCTGGATCCTGTCAGAAGTGATCCCTGAGCACAGAGCCAGAAGACCTGAGCACAGCCAAGTATGAACCCCAATTTAATAAAAAAAAAACTGTCAACATTAGTATGTGTATGTATATGAGTATATGAATATATAGGTATATAGGTAAATATGTGAATGTTGTATATGGAGATATGTTTACATATATAAATATACCTCTACTGGTCTCTATTCTGTGAAAATGAATAAGAATGTCTAAAAATATATCACAAAATTATATATGCAAATATTTTATATCCTATACATTTCTAGTGTGACCTATTCTTTTCCTCATCCTTATACTGTGGAATAGTTTATGTTAATAGAAAGTCTCACTTGATATCATTTCACCATTTATTTGGTATTATATCTTATACTTAGAACATAACCATCCATCCCTATGCTGTTGAACATTGTGTTTGTTAGTATTAGGTTAACCTGCTTGTAAGAAGAAAAATCAAATGCAGTACCTTAAATTAGATTGGGTTTAGTTTCTTTTCTATGAAATAAATATGAAGGTTTACATAGTATTGAATCAGATTTTTTGTATCTCTCAATTCCATCATCTTTACATGTGGCGACATAGTCCTAATGGATGCTTCAAATTAGATTATTATACCTTCAATTCATTAAACTAGAAGGGAAAAGAGTAAAATATATATATTTTTTAAATGTGATCCTTTTTGGAGACACTCCTAATGACCACAAGTAGCCATAAGGGAGGGATGAATGCTTTATCAGATGAGCAATCTGCTCATTTACAAGCCAGCAATCTTCTGAAGAAGACAACACTGACTAATAAAAGAAAAGCAACAGTTTTAACACTGACATTTACCAATTTCCAATTATTTTTTCTACATTGTTAATTGTGTTGTGGTGAACATACTTATACATATAGCCATACACACATCTTTGATAATTTTATATAGAATAAATTTTGGAACTAAATCCAACAACCCAGAAGGGTAACTGCTCAGCCCGAGGATATGCCAGACTTTAAGAGTTTTGATATCTACTGCCAAATAGCTCTCCAGAAATATTGTACCAATTTCTACTCTCATCAGCAATGCGGGTTTGGGACAGAAAATGCTATTATAAGATTCAATTTAATTTGACTGTTCAAAGATGCCCTACCTCCTGCAAGGAAGATAAAGATCCACTCATCTCTGGAAGCTAGCAATTGAGAAGATTCCTGGGTGGGGTGAGGGGAAAGAAGAGGACACTCAGTGCCAAGTGAAAAGACCTTTTTCTATCTAATAACATCAAAAGAAATGCAATTTAAGGCCCAGAAATGAAAGGAACATTGTTAGCATTGGTTATTGAAAATATTTTCAAAGGGATGCATGAGAAGACAAACAGCATAATATACTGAAAAGAACATTCAATTTAGCACCAAAATATCAGCGTTTGAATCCTATTTTCAGTTCCCTGTCATGGTAGGCAAGTTATTTAATCTCTCTAGTTCATTTTATTTAATATAAAATTAATGCTTCTCATCTCCTTTGTGAAGTTTAAATTTGTTAGCATGAAATAATTCAATCATCATGTACCTGAGTTGAAATTTCCACTATTCTTAAATTTTAGGGTACTGCAATTCATTATTTTATATCCTCCATAACTGGATAAAGCAATAAATTATTTTCCTCTACTCAAAAAGAAGCATAAAAAAGACTCATTCAATGAGACTCCTCATATATTTTTGTGGGTACTGTTTTGTTATCTTTATCAATGGTTTTTAAATTAAATGTAATAAAAGTATTCATAAGCTAATGCTCCTCTCTCATGTACACAGCTCAATAAATAAAAAACCTCACTCAAGTTATAAGTTAATCTCATTAAGCCTATGAAAGTTTTCTTGCGTGGGAGAGAACCTAGTGAGGGGGAGGAATGGAACATGGCATGATGAAACAATTCTAATAATATTGTTAATTACAGTGTTTAGATTTTTAAACACCCTGAGTTTCAAATGACATAAAGACAGTGGTAATACGACCACCAAAGTCTTGGGTACTCTGGTGGCATGTAAAGGTAAAGTAAATTTGCACAGAAAAACCATAAACATTGACAGTATTAGAGCCATGTTAACTAACTAACATAATATTTTCTTTTCTTTTTTATTATTTTTTGTTATTTGGTCACATTCAGTAATGCTCTGAGATCACCCCTGACTCTGCCTTCAGAAATTACTCTTGGTGGTGCTTAGGGAACCATATAGGATGCCAGGGATTGAACTAAGTGATCCACATGCAAAATAAGTGCCTTAACTCCTTTACTATCTTTTCAACTCCCCCAATATTATTCTTTTATACAAATATTATAGAAATTCATCTAATGTATTGAATCATCATTCATCTCAGTAGACTTTGAGTTACTAATTTTTTACTTTGATGAATAAAGCCACTATGACATTTGTAATAAGTCTTTTTAAGGATGCTTTTATTTTATTTTATTTTATTATTTAATAATTTTTATTGTGACCAAATGAATTACAAATCTTTCACAGTACTATGTAAGGTACATAATGACAATGAATCAGAGTCATTCCCACCACCAGTGTTGTCCTCCCTCAACCCCTGTTCCCAGCATGCATCCCATATCTCCCTCATTTGCTCCCTGGACTGCTAGTATACTGCTCCCCTCTATGTATGGATTGTTGTAGATTGGGTATTGATTCTGTTGTCTCTGACTTTGAGGTTGGTGTTTAAGTCTGAGCATTTTTTGCTTTCACTCAATGTTCATTTGACTGTTTGGTCCTGGTACCATCCTTCCCCCTACCCCTCAATTCATGAGGCAGAACAAGATGATTCAAGTTGTGTGGTTCTGTTGGGGAAAAAGTTGGGAGGACATTATATTATCTTTCATTATAGTTCCAGAAGTCCTGCTCAGTCACAGTTGTCAAAGTCAGAACTCTGGGATCAGAAATCATGGTTTTTGTACAAATCCTAGGCAGAACCCTAGGCTAGGATCTTTCGTACTGGTCCTAGGATAAGTTCTGCCCAGTTGTGGTTGTCAAATTCAGTCTTCTGTAGTTAGCGATCTTGGTTTTTGCAGAGATCAAAGGATGAAGCGTCTTCTGATTTTATCTTACCTTTAGGTGATGAGTTAGGGCAACCTGCTCTTAGATCAGTTGTTGCCTTTTCCTTGTTGTCAGGATATCATATCAAAACTGGTGCAAGTCGGTGCTAAAGTGGTATTAGGAATTTCCCAGGAGGAGTTTGATTCCTGGTGCTGTTGCAGGGAACTGTGTCGGTTCTATGTCTGGGATCTAGGGCTTGGGATTGGACCATCGCTGATCACATGAAGTCTAAGTTGGGTCCACATGACACGTTCAGGGTGGGAGGGTCCTTGTTTTATAAAATGTATGGGTTCTTTTCCCTAGTAGATAGTAGTAGATCTTGTTCTGTGCATAAGATTTCCCCTTTTTGAGTGTGCCTATGCAAAAGAGAATGATGTCATATTATATTGCTGGTGCATTTGAGGGTAAGGATGATTGACTACACAGTCTCTGTGCCCTGGTTTTGACCTGAACTTATATCGCAGGCAAGAACCAAAGTACCAAGCAGAACCAAAACAGGTGAAGTTAAAGAAAAATAAATTATATATATAATTATATATAAAAGAAAAGAAATAAATTAAAATGAATTTTAAAAATGTAATTAAAAAAGTTATGCAGGAGGCTACCTTATATTTGGGAATACACACACAAAGAGGCATTATTATTATAGAGGTATTAAATATACAAAGAAAATATAGGCATCCCCATTAAGTCTATTGAGATATTCTTATAAAATGTAGATACATGCCTAGAAATGTACTGTCTGGGATATATTTTAAGTCCTTGTTTAACTTTCTAAGAAACTGAAAAAATTAGGGCTGGTGTTTGTAGTCACTCTGTCTCTGTGCTCTGGGTTCATTCTTGATGCTCAGGAACTATGTGTGACACTGGGAATCAAACCCTAATCTGTCATATGCAAAGCAAGTACCTTAAATGTTGTAAACATGTCCAGGCCTCACATTTGCTATACCTGAGCCCATTTATAATTCACCAACAGAATAATACAATTCCAGTTGGTCTAGGTTCTCATCTACATTGATATTTATCATCTTTTTTTTAATTCCAGAGATAGAACACAGCTTGTGCACACATAGTAGCTAGCACGCTAACAATGGGACATACCTCCAGTTTTAATATTCATGGTATTTTACTATTCAAGTATGTATAAAGAGGTACCTTGTGGTTTTTAACTTTCGTGGGGAGGAAACACACTGTGGTGTACAGGGCTTACTCCAGGCTCTTAGCTCAGTCATCCAGCCTGGTGATGACTCGTGGGGCTCATGTTATGATTTTAACTTGCATTTCCCTGCTATGTAAGTATACTTAATATGCATTTGTTAAGATTCTTACTGATATTTCTTGTGTGAATGTGTCTAGTATGAGTGTGTGTTAATTTCCTTATTTTAATAGATTGATTTTTTTATTAAAGTGTGTTAGTCCTTTGTTTTGTTTAATGAAACATTAGTATTTTTTCTATTTTTAATGAGTTGCTGATATTTTTACTGTTGAGTTGCAAGATCTTTTTGTTTATTCTTATCATAATTCTTTTGTCAGATACAGGTTTTCTTTGCTAACCAAAATTAAAATTCGTTTGTGTGACATGCTTTGATTGGTTATTTTTGAAATCTTGGGCACTCAAATTTTTTTCCTATAAAATTATTAGTATTTTCACTTCAGACCTTAAAAATAAGCAACTGAATCACACCAAATATGAATTTTTATTTATATATAACATGGTAAAACTTTATAACTGTCAGAATTATTTTCCATATTCTATGGGTTGCTATTTTATTTTCCTAATGGTACATTTTGCAGCTACTTTTTTAATTTTGATGAAGTTCAAATTATCATTTTAAAATTTGATGATTAGTGTTTTTTATGTCCTAGTTAGGAAATATTTGCCTAGCCTAGTATACTTTAATTTTTTTCACCTTGCCTTCTAGATGTATTATGCTTTTTCTTTGACATTTAAGTCTGTGAATGTTTTAATTAATCTCTCTGTATGATACAGAGTGGGGCTGAAGTTTTTTCCTATATTGATAGGCAATTGTCCAATACAATTTGTTAAGAGGACAATCTCTTTTCCTTAAATTACATTGATTTTTTAATGAATTGATCACTTAAGGATGGAGATCCACACTTCTGAATTGTCTAAAAGTCTATTCAAAATGGATTAATGACTTCAACATCAGATCTGAATCCATTAATTATATTGAGAAAGCCCTAGGCAGAACCCTTCATGACAATGAATCTAGAGGCATGCATCTTCAATGATTCAATGCCACAGACCACGCAAATGGAAGTAAAGGCAAGAAAATGGGACTACAACCAATTTATAAGTGTTTGCAACTAAATCATGAACAATTATGGCCACAACTGCCACACAACTGACTGCTGGTAATCTCAGGAGGAAAGGGTGGGGATTTGGCCCCATCTTACCAGAGTCATGCATGCTGCACTCATCACCTTCAATTGCCACTGCACCAATGGCTCTGCTTCACCATTCCTCTATGGCACTTTGTAGAGAGACTATTTTTGAAGTGATAGTGGGCATCTTCCTCCACCCCACTGTGCCTTCTCATACTTCTGGAAGTCCTGGCAGCTGACACCATGCCCCACAAAAGCCACAGTATCAGCAACTGTGCTTGGAATTCCTGAACTACTCTTTTTTAATTCAATACTCTCATATCTATAGGAACACAAACATTTAGATGTCAATGTATATATGAAGCTATCAGAAACAAAATTGTTCAAAATCAAATGAAGTAACATAATGTTACTAACCTGGAAAGAAATATATTATGTTCAACTATTTCATCTACATGTGCTTTAAATAAAGTATATTAATTTTAAATGGAATTATTTGCACCACAAAAAAAACTATGACTAGAGTAAAAATATATTCCACAGACTTGGAGATAATATTTGCCATCACTCATATATTGGCTAATATCTAAGATAAATAAATTACTAACAAAACTTAAGAAAAAATAACCAAACCCATCTAAAAAATGGGAGAAATTTTTCCTATAGAAGGACATGAAAACTGTTATGCTGATTGAAATGAATCAGAGGGAGAGAGATAGGCAAAGCTAGTCTAACTCATCTGTGGGATTTAAGAAAATAATACTGGGGCCAGAGTGGTGGTGCAGTGGTAGGGCATTTGCTTTGCATACAGCTGACCTAGGATGGCCTGAGTTTCAATCCTCTGGCATCCCATATGGTCCCTCAAGCCAAAAGCGATTTCTGAGCACATAGACAGGAGTACCCCTGAGAGTTGCTGGGTGTCCCCCCCAAAAAAATAAAGAAAGAAAAGACAGTATAATAATAATATCCAGAGAGAATAGAGATGAGGTTTGGAAAGACCAACCCATGATATGAAGCTTACCACAAAGATTGGCAGTACTGCTAGAGAAATACAACTATAATGACAATGGTAGGGAGTGAGAGAAATAGAATGCCTGCCTCAAAAACAGGCAGGAGTAGAGGAGATGGGAGATGGAGCACTAGTGGTTGGAAGGTTGCACTGATGAAGGGAGGTATACATTTTTTTTTTGCTTGTCAATGCTTTAAATTCTATTTTTGTATATATATATATATGTATGTATTTTTATAATATTTTTTTATTTTTACCAAAGTGGATTACATGTCTTTCACAGTATTATTTTAGGTACATATTAACATTGAATCAGGGGAATTCCCATCACCAAAGTTGTCCTCCCTCTACCCCCGTCCCCAGCTTGTATCATATATCCCCCTCCCTTACCCACCAGGATGCTAGTATAAGTGGTCCCCTCTGTTTCTAGCTTACTACTTATTGATCATACAACTGTTTGGTCTTGGTGCCCTCCATTATTTCCCCCTCAATTCGAGAGACGGAACTAGATAGTTCAAGTTATATGGTTTTGTTTGAAAGAAAGAAAAGCAATAAAATGGGGGGGGGTCAAATAAGCTGAAAATGGGTGGAGTCCTTCTAGATGTTCTCAACCTCAGTTTGAGAGCAGAGAAAAAGGAAGCAGAACATCGCAACAATACAAAGGAAAATATCAAATAATTAATCCAGTGAGCACTACAGCAATAAAGACAAGCAATACATTGTAACCATGGTCCTGAAATAAAAACTTAACAGAGCGCAAAAAGAGAAAAAAAAAAAGAATTGGAAACCACATCAATATCCAAACCAAAACAAAAAATAAAAAATAGATAATAAATAGATAGAGAAAAAAAGATCAGTTAGTGCTTTTTTTCCTTCATAGGTACAGAAAATATTGGGGTGTATTTTAATATAATTTTTATTTTAATCACTGTAGCTTACATATCATTTACAATAATATTTTAGGTACATATTAACATAAAATCAGGGGAATTCCCATCACCGAACTGTCCTCCTTCCACCTTCGTTCCCATCCTGCCTCCCATATCCTCCTTCGCTCATCCCCGGGGCTGCTAGAATAAATGGTCCCCTCTGTGCCTAGCTTACTACTTAGTGATATTATATCTGTTTGGTCTTGGTACCTCCCTTATTTTCCCCTCAAACTGGGAGGCGGGACTAGATACTTCAAGCTATGTGGTTTTGTTTGAAGAAAGAAAAGTAATAATCTGGGGTAAAAATCAAATATGCCGAAAATGGGCGGAGTCCTTCTAGAGGCTCTCATCCTCAGTTTGAGAGAAGAAGGGGAAAAAGAATGTGAAACACCACAACAGTATGAAAAAGAAGTGTCAAATAAAATATCCAGTGAGCACTCCAACAATAAAGATAAGCACCACATAAAAGCCATGGTCTTGAGATGAAAAACAAGTCATAGTGCATAAAGGAAGAGGAGAAAAGAAGAAAAAAATTAAATTAATAAATAAAAATGGAGACAACAACTTCAATAACCACACCAAAGCAGAGAAATCGACAAATACTAGATAAATATATATATATATATAAATAACAAGAATAAAATAAAGCATGTTTTGTGCTGTTTGCCTTTTTTCCCTCCTGCTCAGGCACAGTAAATATTGGGGTCATTCAAAAAGGAATTCCCTTGGCCTAAGAGATACAGGACTTCTCCCCCCTTGAAGAATATTGTCATGGACTCAACTATAGACTACTTTCAGGTTCACCCTTGGTGTTTTTGTGGTGTATGGAAGACTTCTGCTCTGTCCTGGGTGATAAAGTCAGACCTCTGTATCTAGAGATCTCGGTCCATGAATCCCAACTACAAAAGAACTTGTCACCATGGTGCCTAAATAAAGATATTAAAAATGGGGAAAATAAATGAACAGAAACTTCCTAAAAGATGATATGCTGATGGTTAAAATGAGTATAAAATTTTCTGCATCACTAATCATCAGGGAAATGGAAATCAAAACAACAATCAGATATCATCTTACACCAGTGATACTAGCACATATCATAAAAATCAAAAGCAAGTTTTGGCAAGGTTGTGGAGGGGAAATGTACTCTCATCGACTGCTGATGGAAATATTGACAGGCTCAACCTTTATGGAAAACAATCTGGGCATTTTTCAGAAAAATTTGAGATTCCATATGACCCAGCAGTTTTAAATTGGGGCATCTACCCCCAGACACAATAACTCTATTCAGAAAGAATACTTGCACTCCTATATTCATTGCATCACTAATCACAATAGCCCATATCTGAAAACAGCACAAGTGTTCAAGAACAAATGATTGGATAAAGAAACACACACACACACTCGAATTTTACCTGACTATAAAAAATACAAAATCATTTCCCATATCATGCTGAGTGAAGTGTCATGCTGAGTAAAGTCTGTCAAAAGAAGGACAGATACAGAATGATCTCTCTCGTGTGTAAAATAAAATAGCATAATAAGGCAATAGCAAATGGCTAAAGTCAACCAACCTGAAAACTGGTCTATGGAACTAAGCATTCCATAGTGGAGAGATGGGGGGGGGGGCAAGGCCTGGGGGTTGTAGATAACTGTATGCATAAAACTGTTATTAACAGTACTTTAAACTATGGTGACTAAAAATATTTTTATTAAAATAATATTTTTCATTTATGGTATGTCTACTCTTCTGACAATTCTACTTGTCATTTTACTGTGGTATTTAGAGGAAGTGATAAAACAAGATAAGTCCTCCAACTTTATTTTCCTTTCTCAAAAATGTTTTACTATTCTAAGTTTTTTACCTTTCTCTATAAATGTTAAACTGAGCAACTCAATTTCTATAAAATTTATGTAATTTGGTTCAGATTTCATTGAAACTTGAAACTATATTTTAGTTTAAGGGAAATAAATGTCTTAATAGTACTGTTTGTGAATACATCAGCATGCCATATCTCAATATTTATGAATTTTATATTTCAGGAATTTTTATTATTTTCAATGCAGGTATTGTTTTGTTTATCCATTTTTGTTGTGCTTTGTTTTGTTTGGGGATGATAGCCAATGATGCTCAGAGGTTATTCCTCAATCTTCACTGAGAAATAATTCCTGATCATGCTCAGGGGACTATATAGGGTGCTAAGAATTAAACCTAAATTGGCTTCATACCCTACCCACTATACTATTGCTCCAGGTCCCTCAATGCAGTTTTCTTTTATTTCTTTTATATCTATTTAAAAGGCATTCTTTGACCTTTGGATCATGCTACTAAATATCTAAATGTTTAATATTTATTTTATAGTTGCTTGACATTTATAAAAATTATTGAGGCCAGAGAGGTAGCATGGGGATTATTATTCTTACATTGCATGTGTCCAATACCAATTCAATCCTTGACACTGCCTATGGTACTCCGACCAGCACCAGGAATGATCCCTAAACCAGGAGTATATCACAAGCACCTTTAGGTGCTGCCCCCAAAAATAAACAGTTGGTTTTTTTGGGGGGATGTACACCTAGCAGCACTTGGGTTATTCCTGGCTCTGCACACAGAGATCACACCTGGCAGGCTCAGGATTATGTGGGATGAAACTATCAAACTCAGTTTAATTGCTTCTAAGGTACATACCCTACCAGCTGAACTATTCACTCCAACCCCAACATTTGATTATTTTTTAACTTAGCTATAACTTGAGACTTTAATAGTTTTATACATTCCATTTTGGTCATTTTTCATTAACCAAGTTTTTATCATATCATTTGTAAATAGAAGCTGTCTTCTTTCTTTTTATGTCCCCTTTTTCTTCTTGCTTCACTTCACTGACTAGACTACTACAAAATTGAACAGAACTGGTAAGAAAATAAATCCTTGACATGTGCTCAGTCTCGAGGATGTAACTCAGTGTTTTAAAAATGAATATAAAATTTGTTATAGTATATTTCATGTGCTATCAAAATATCAATAGAAACTTTTTTCTATTTCTAATTCTCAGAGAAACTATTAGATAGGGCATTGATCTTTCTCCTTTTGTGTGTTTGTATGAATTACATATATTACTTTTTAAATGTCAAACCAGTTTTAGATTCATAGGATCAACTCCACAGAGTCCTAATGTAGTCATTACTAATGAAATCATTTGATTTGCTTTTATTTTTTTTTCTTTTTGGGGGCCACACCTAGTGGCGCGCCAGGGTTCCTCGTGGCTCTACACTAAGAAATTACTCCTGACAGATTCAGGGAACTATAAGGGATACCAGGAATCTAACCCAGGTCAGCTGCATGCAAGGCAAAACCCTACTTATTGTGCTATTATTCCAGTCCCTGCTCAAATTTTTTTCATATTATGTTAGAGTATTAGTAATTTATATTTTGCTAGTATAATGTATTTTTAAGTCAATTAATGACTGACTTGTAAATCTTAATTTGTTAGCCTAGGTTTTAAGATATGAAAATTACAGTCTTTTCAAATCCCACTTAATTGTATTCAGTTTCCAAACTGCCTTATTGTGCATCTTGGCAAAGCTTGGGTTTTTAGGCTTTAATAAGGTGAGTCAGTTAAAAAAATTACTATATGACATGATCATTTTTCTAAGATATCATACTTCTTGAGCCTCAGATGAATGTCCAGGTGTTAAGAACAGCTCTTTCTTTGGGCTGAATTATAATTTTTAAGGTCTTCAAGCAATATTCAACAGCTCATTATCTATGTATACTCTATTGCTAATCTTGCATTCTGTTAATTTTGCCCCCCCATATATATATGTATATAAGTATATATATACATATATATGTCCTTAGTGAAGCATTCATGAGAATGTCTATATAATATGTGTTACTTTCTCTTCCTCACCACCTAGCACAGTTCATTTAGGGTGCATACAGCGCTCCCATATGACACCTTGCATCCACCTGAGAAACACAAACATGTAGTACCTACTAGACAACTATAATTTGAGTGAACTCCATCATCCTGTGGCAGTTAGATATAGATGGAGAGCAAGTGAAAAAGGGAAAAAAATCTTCTTTATCTTGGAGATTGTGCCTCTTGTTAGAACCTAATAATAGTTGCCTCATAGATTATTCAGTTTTAAGGTAATTCATAACAAAAATGCAAAAGTCATTAGGGCTTTGTTTTATATAAACTCTTATTTGTGCTACCAGAGGCAAGATATTAGAAATTTTAAAGTATATTTTTTTAATTTTCTCAAAAGAGCTTTGAAAGCAATATGGTTGCAGATAGTATATAGGCATCTGGAAAGTTGGCCATTTTAATTTAATTTAATTTAATTTTTTATAAAAATTTAATTGAATTACTATGAGATACACAACGTTGTTCATGTTTGAATTTTAGTCATACAATTTACAACACCCATCCCTTCATTAATTAGTGCACATTTACTGCCACCAATGTCCCCAGTCTCCCGCTTGCCCTCCCCACTGCATGCCTCTATGGCAGACATTTTTATTCTCTCTCGTTTTCTTTCTTTTCTCTTTTCCTTTTAGTGTTGGCTATTTTTATCTGCTTTATTGTTCAAGAAATCTATCATATTCAAAATATTCCATAAAACATAAAATTTGTTACAAATTCCCATCCACTAAATCAGTTTTTTTTTTTAAGTAAAGTTTAAACCTTATTCTACCTACCCATAGCTCCTAATTGACAAACCCCACCCAGGTCATGAATGGGATTATATAGGGCATGATATGCGTAGTTCTAGATTTTTGATGATCTTTAAAATGATTGGCTATTGTCTAGGGGTACCTTCCTACTGCTGCCTTGTGTCTCTTCCAGATAGGTACCTGATATGGCCTGGTAGCTTGGGGTGCTGTAAATGGAAATAGGCTTGAGGAACCTAGCATGTAGCTTACACCATGTTGTCCTTACAAAATGGCGTCTCGTTGTTTAGAACCTAAGAAGTCTGCCAGGTGACCTTTTCAAAATGGCATCTCTCCTTGATCAGAAACCAGGTCCCAACATTCCTTCCTTGACTCTCCTTGAGCAGTGGTCAGCAACTTTTTTTTCAACTGAGTCAAATCTCACCAAAACCACGATTGAAATTTATTTTGAGAGCCACATTTTTTTTGTTTTTTGGGTTGGTTTTGTTTATTTGTTTGTTTGTTTTTTGTTTGTTTTGTTTTGTTTTTGGCAGCGCTCAAGCATTACTCCTGGCTCTATGCTCAGAAATCACTCCTGGCAGGCTCAGGGGTTCATATGGGATGCCAGGGCTTGAACCACCGACCTTCTGCATAAGAAGCAAATGCCTTACCTCTATGCTATCTCTCCGGCCCGAGAACAACATTTTTAAAACCAAAAGCACATAGGATGGTACACTGTTTTCAGTTTCAATAAGTTTTTATTGAGAATATTCTGCATGCAAGTATCCACATAGGTCAGGAGGATACAAATAACACAACTAATAAAACAAAAACTTTAGAATGATATTATTTATCGATAAAGTTAAATTCCATAAAATTGCCTTACAATGTAGAGAAAATTACATCCTGACAATGACTGACAAAGTCACAAACACTAATGTGAACATTGGCCTTGCATTTCCTTGGATAGTTTGAGTAAGTCAGGTTTGTATGTTGTTTTTAATTTTAGGCATGATTCCAGGTTCTCATTGATGAGACGATTTCTCAATTTACTCTTGATAAGATTCATGCTTGAAAATGATTTTTTGAATAAATATGTAGACCCGAACAAGAAAAGAACAGCAAACGCTTGCTTTTTTAGTTGATTATATGAGTCAGGAATACTATTCCAGGTGTTAAAAATCAACATATCATCCTACTCCAGGTCTTTCAAAGCAGATCACTTGTGCTGTGAACTAAGTTCACATTTATGTTTCTCCAATCTTTCTAAATTAGCACAAAGATGTTCAAATTTCGAGTACACAGTTCTTTGTTTTTTAAATCCAGCAATTGCATTTAAAAGTTGCCAATGTCTATATTAAAGGGGGGAAAATTTAATCCCGTTACAGTGGCATCCAGAGGTTTTTTAACAAAGGCCAACGTCACTTTGCTGTTTCTGAAATCCTGAAACCTCTTGAGAAAAGCTTCTCTCATATTTAGAAGTGCTGTTTTAAAATAGGTAATGTCAATATCAGAATTATTTTCGTGGCAATGTTTCAACAAGCTTGGAAGGTGAATCAAAGTTTCTCTGTCAAAACGTTGAGCAAAAACAGATTGTTTTCAAACGAAATGACTTCTTCTAACATCGAAAAAATTGTGTTTCCTTTCCCCTGTAGTTTATGATTAAGCTGAGTTAGATGTGAAGTAACATCCACCATGAAATACAGTTTTTGAATCCACCAATCATTTGTTAGATCTGGATAGTGAACACCCTTCTCGTGGTGTTTGATTTCTGATACGTAAGCAAAACGTTTCGAAACGTTTCCCTTGATAACCAAAATGTGCTGAAAATTTGAAACCTTACAATATGTAGATGAAGCAGATAAAAGAGAAAATCCTTTTAACAATCTTTAAAAACAAGGACAGTTTTCCAGAGAAAAGTAGTGATTTCACTGAAAGGAAAAAAAAAATTTACTGACACTTTAGTGTGTGCTACAGGAAACCAAACTAAAATACACACAGAAACAAAAATGGCACTTTATTAAAGGCATATGATATATCATAAAGGAATTATGATAGAGTTCCTGAAACATTTTAAAAATAATTTTTATTTAAGCATATTTGTTAGAAAATTATTTATACTTGAGTTTCAATCACAGAATGTACACCACCCTTCACCAGTGCACTTTCCCCACCACAAATGTCCCTTGTTTCCTTCCCCTTCACCTTCCTCTGCCTATGTCAGGAGCAGGTATTTTGCTTTTCTCTATCTCTCTTTTCCTTTATGACACTGAGGTTTGCAAAGTTTCCTTTATAAAAACGTGGTTTGTAATATTGTTAATTAAAGGGTACCATGCATGTCACATCCATTTTCAGCATCCAGTTCTTGTCCAGAGTGATATGTTCCAAATATCAATGTCATAATACCTTTCTCTATTCTAACTGAACTCACCACTTTTTATGGCAAGCTTCCTATCATGAACTATTCCTCCTGTCCCTCATCCCTATTTTCTCTAGACATCATTACCATATTGCAATTTATTATTCTTATATGCCACAAATGATTATTCTGTATCTACACCTCTCCTACTGACTAATTTCACTTAGAATAATAATCTGATGTGTTGATGTATGTACAGATGGTGCAGTGTTTTTGTGTAGTCACAAGAAACAGAAGTTGTAAACCCGTACATTGTACCCACTCATTGTATGATAAACTGGATTCAAAAAAAAAAAAAAAAACCAAAACTCTCTGCTGAACTAAATTCTGTGACAGATAATACAGTAAAGATAATTTGTGAACTTCACAATTGTGATCAAACCCAGGCTATTCACCACCCTGGGTGAGAGTATGGATGCCCACTCCTAGCATCTTCTCCATGAGGAAGTGAAGTGGCTATTCAGGGGAAGGGTGCTCTCTTGCCTTGTTGGCAAAAGGGAAGAAATGGTTATGTGAGAGCAGAACTCTGACTTTGTACAGCCCCAGTTGGACAAGGAATGGATAGCTAAGCTTGTGTATTTGGCAGACATTGCTCATTTTCTCTATGAATTTAATATTTCTCTGCAGGGGAGTTTCAAAAGTAGTTTTTACAGTGAGACATAAGATGGATGTGTTCAAAAAAGAATCTGATTCTGGGATAACTGTATCTGAGAAGGAGATACTGAAATGTTTCCACTCTTGCAAAAAATTTCTGATTGGCACTTACATTATGCAGAAAGTGATAATCAATATGAAAAACAGCATTTAAAGGCATTAGCTCACAACTTTAATCATGAGTACTCTGAACATGAGAATCCACGGAAAAAAAAAACTCTGGGTTTGAGTCCCTTCATTGAAGATGCCCACTCTTATGCAAAATAAAATGTGTCTTAAGATCACTCCAGGCACTGTATTTCTAAACCCCACCCAACCTGGTCTGAAGAAGCAAGGTAGCAGGAAAGAAATAATAAACCAAGTTAGCCAGGAAAGGATGATCATGTAGTCCATGGCCTTTTACCTTGTACTCTGCCTTGAGCCCAAAAAGCTAGAACACCTCTTTCTTTATTCAAACCAATTCCCAATACCAGGAGACTTCAGGTCAAGAGAGACAAAAGTACATATTCAGTGGGCTTTTACATATCAAAGGAAGAGGTTTAGGAAAGAATGACTTTGGGTGAACACCTTTGTTTAGGGTTGACACTGGGTATCATCTTACACTCTTGTAACAGGCCACCACCAGGGCTGCACACAGGGTGGGCACTGACAGAGGCTAGGAGCAGAGTCCTGACTCCTGGAGCCGCTGCCCAGCACACAGAAGAGCCAATTTAAAAGTGTAAAGAGCCACATGTGGCTCGAAAGCTGCAGGTTGCCGACCACTGTCCTTTAGTAAACGAATTTTGAAAAGGCTACATCAACTGATATTAGCAGCATTCTAAAATTCTATAAGGAAAAAATTATAACTAAGGGAAACATACTAGAGTAATCCACTAGTGTGTTTTACTAAGCTTGTTTTTTTTTTCCTGACACTGGTTATGTTTAGCCTATCTTGTAAAAATGAACTTCTAGAAGGCAAGGATTTGTACATAGGTACGATAAACGATTCCTTAACTTCCAACTTTTAGGAAGAAAATAGTAGGGAAGACCTCTATTTCCTTACAACCCATCAATCCCCCCTAAAACGTCCCTCCTTTCTCCCCATATTAAAGATTCTTTACTCATTCCAATTATCCTTTACATATTAAATCAGTCCAATACTTAATGGCTTAAGCAACCATGATTTTATTTGCTCTGATCATGTTGATCAGCAATGTGGGGTAAATTTAGCTAAGTGGTTCTTTTTCAGGTTCTACTAAAATCACTCATTCCTATGGCTCAAATGAGGATGGGTAGCCTAAGCTTTATCCACATGTTGGATGAATGGTGCT
This sequence comes from Crocidura indochinensis, assembly GCA_004027635.1. Classification (NCBI taxonomy): domain Eukaryota; kingdom Metazoa; phylum Chordata; class Mammalia; order Eulipotyphla; family Soricidae; genus Crocidura; species Crocidura indochinensis. The sequence continues at coordinate 4,470 of PVKC010003181.1, read as the reverse complement.
GCCATCAATTGGATTTTAGTCTGGCAATCAGGCTGGAGACTTCTTCACATAGTGGCTATATCCCAAGAGCAAGACATGTGGCAGTCCTAATGAAAAAGGCTTTATTAAGTCTCTGCTTAGGTCATATTTGCTAATGCCCCATTGTCAAGGCAAGTCACATAGGCAAGCCCAGAGTCATATGGTGGAGGACTAATAGAGGGTATGGATCTAGAAAGTATGATTCATCAATGCCATTACTGTAATGATCTACCACATTATTAAAATATCTAATCATGTACCCAAGTCTTTGTGCATTTGTATCATCTTTCTGCAATATTTTTCAGTAACCCAATGTGCATCAAACAGAGCACACAAAAATTAATAAAATCAGAAACTTAAACTGGTGGTTCCTAATGTTTATTTTTTTTTATCAATTTGACACAAATATCCAAGGCTCCATTCCCATAAGTGTAGTTGTCATTTAGATCATGGGTAGCACCATTGGTTGTTTCCTTTATAACTGATGAATAGTGTGCTGTAGGATCGGCAAATATACATATTATGAACTCTGTCCAGACATGTCAGTTTCTTGAGAAATTCAAATTTAAGTCTGATAAGTACTCTAGAAGCCCTTTAACATTTCTTTTAACCTTCCATTACACTTGAAGAAACTGAGGTCCAAAAGTAACAAGTGACTTCTTTTAAATAGGTTGCATAAAAAGTAGATGAAAAATTGAGCTTAGAATTCAGGTCTTGCCATTATTATACTCATGTGTTCTTATTTAGATAATCCCAACTCTCTTTCAAGCTTTACAGTCTAATTTTATGGACTTTAAGTCTTCATGTCAGGGGCCAATATTGTTTAAAGTGTTTTCCTTATAAGCAGAAGGTCATGAGTTCTGACTCTAAAACTACCTTGTCCCTCACTCACAACACACAGAGAGATGCTGAGGCAACCCTAGTAGTTCTGCTGTTAGGAATCCTTAATGAGAAAGAATCATAGTTCAATGAGTTATAAGGTACTATACAAAAGTGTGAGGTTCTGTTCTTAAAAATAGTGTCATGCATGTGCCTAGGAGATCCTGACTATCCAAGAATTTAGTGTCCTTGACAAAAGAAAAGATAAAAATAAAAAACATTTTAGGAGTCTGAATGTTAGTGTCCAGTTGGGTATGACACTTTCTTTGGATGAAGCCTACCTGGATTTAATCTCTGGCATCCTATATGATTGATCCCCTGAGCACTGGCAGGAATGATTCATGAGTGCAGTGTCAAGAGCAACCCCGGAGTAGTCCTGGGTTGGGCAAAAAGAAAAAAAAAAGCTCAATTTGTAATTTGGGCCAGAGAGATAGTACAGTGAGTAGGGGGGCGACCCAGGTTCACCCTAGCATCCCATATGATCCCTCATGCTCATAGGAGTGATTCTTGAGTGCAAGTAGCAGAAAGAGTAACCTCTGAGCACTGCCAGGTGTGGCCCCCAAGTCAAAAAATAATGCTAAAAACAGTTTTAAAATATGTATTGTAATCAGGAGTTTTGCAAGTAAAGTACCTAATTAATAAAATCATTATATACATATGGAATTACCTCATTCTAACTCTTCATGGAGAAAGGATTTCATCACTTTAATTCCAGCTCATAGCTTAAGCATGGGTGGGAATGCAAAATGAATGGTATTATAAGTACAGATGCAAAAATTTGTATTTGAATTCTCTCACCCATTATTTCAGCAAAAGTACCCTTAAATCCTCACTCTTTTAGTTAGCTCTGAAACTAAAGAATTTTAGCAGCCCCATGCTGCTTGATCATGGTAGAGATGCTCAAAATTTTTACTCTGTTGTTTTTACCAGGTAGATTCTACAATACTTCAGTTTCAGCAATTAATGGTTAGCTGTGTTTTACTACCAAAATAAAACTTTAAATAAGATATAAGGTTGAAGAGAAAGAATAAGGGTTAAGGTGAATGCGTTATATGCACCCAACCTTCTTTTAATCTTTAGCACCACCACCACCTCCATCTCTTAGTGAGGCTCCAACACCACTGGGCATCCTCATTAAGTCCCAAGATTGAATCACAGGCCCATTTGGTCAAGAATCAAAGGAAGGAACTCCAGACCCTGAGAGCTATGCTAAGATTCCCCAGCTCTCCCCCCAAATATAAACTGTCTATCAGTATAATCAAATTGTTCTCCGTGATAGCCTAGAGGAAAAGACAGTGAAAAAAGAAGTATTTTCCATGACATATAAAATCTAAGACTCTTTAAGAGTAAATAAAGAAATACTAGAATATACAACTCCCTAGGGCTGCTTGGGGTTTCTCATACTTTAAGGACATTAAAATTTCCTGTGACCTAGCACCTAACATGAATTTTATAGTTGCAAATTCATGAGAAGTCTATTCAGCTATAAATCACTATTAAACCTATACAAGATGATGTTAGAAATCCAAGTTCATCTTTATCGAGTGAAGAGTGTGCTACAAACAGGAAGAAATATGAGCAGGACATGGGAAGAGATACATAAGTAAGGTACTAACACACCACTTCAAACTCTTGTCAGACATATCTTTAGAGCTTCTGTCAACAGGAAGCCAATTACATGGGAAAGAATGCAGTTTGTTTTATGAGCACAATTACAAACACAGCCCTGTCATCCCCCCTTCAAGGTAGAATTTTGCATTTTCAATAACAACCAGTTGTGTTCTGGAGCTGATAGACTTTTGGTTTGCCTTGGAGGTTAAAGCTCTAGGAGGGCTATGAGAGGAATCAACAGGCTCTTTAACTCTACACATTTAACTCTGATAATTAATCTTTGGCACTTGATTTGCTATAATGTGCAAAGTAAGATTAAGGCTCTCAGAGTACAGCCACTAAGCTATTTATATCTTTTGCCCTGTTGGTCTTCTTAAGGTCTCTAATGTAACAAATATTTCATGTTTTTTTATATTTGGAAGTCTCTGGTCTTTATCAGAAAGCTCAAAAAAGGAAAAGCTTCATGCTCCATTATAACTTAAAGATATGATAATGTAATATTTCCTAAAATGCAGCAAGATTTTGAAACTCTACACATAAAAAATATTCCCATTGTCTGAACGATAGTTTGCCTTGCACACGGCCAACCTGGGATGGACCCCTGGCATCCCACATGGTCCCATGAGCCTGTCAGGAGAGATTTCTGAGCTTAGAGTCAGGAGTAGCCCATCCCTCCCCAAAATATAAACTGTCTAAAAATATAATCAAATTGTTCTCTGTAATAGCCTAGAGGAAAAGACACTGAAAAAAGAAGTATTTTCCATGACATATAAAATCTAAGACTCTTTAAGAGCAAACAATGAAATACTAGAATAAACAACTCCCCAGGGCTGCTTGGGGTTTCTCATACTTTAAGGACATTAGAATTTTCTGTGACCAAGCACTTAACATGAATTTTATAGTTGCAAATCTATGAGAAGTCTATCCACCTAAGTGCAGATGGGTGTGGCTCAAATGCTAAGAAAAAATAAATGGTTCCGTTGAAAAATATTCTTTGCCCTTACTCTGATTTGTCTCATTTTGTTTACACATTCCTTTTCTTCATATTTGAGGAAACAGATAACAGAGTTCTTAATTACTTTGCACATTATGCTTGATTAAATAATGGTGGAAAATGTCTTGCTGTGTTCCAAAACATCTGCCAAAATTTTCCAGGTCAAAATAACATTTTATATGACAAAAGAAAAATTTGATGCATCTTTTGGATAGTAGAAATATTATTTCTAACCCTAAGCCATGATCAGTATTTCTGATGTTATCATCATTGTCCTAGAAAGTCATATTAAAATGAGCACTTGAACTATAAGATTAATACAACAAACTATAAGATAAACTTTAAGAAAGTGCTTTAATGGAGTTTTGGATAGATACAAAATTCTTTAAAACTTTAAGAGAAAGAGGGTTTTGCTTGTTATTTTTTGGGGGCACCACAGCTGGAAATGCATAGGGCTTAGTCCTGATTCTGTGTTCAGGGATCACTCTTGCAAGTTTCCAGTGATAGAATGTTGGGGATCAAAGTGGATCAGCCACATGCAAAGCAAATACCTTACCCACTGTATTATCTCTCTGGCCCCACAGAAAGATATTCAAAAAGAAGAGTCAATGCCATTTTTTTGTACTACCTTCTTTATATAGGCAGTTTTATATTGGCCTTGTGATAATATTTCTATGGGGTCTTCTTCATTGAGTCATGGTCTGTTTGGTAATATATTTATATTTCTTCCTTTCTAGACATTTTGGAATTTACTAGTTATTTTTTTATTATTGACTTTGAATTGAAATCCAATGTGTCTGGACAACATAATCTCTATAAATTTGATGTTTAAAAATCCATTAAGATTTTTGAGGGATTCCACTGTAGTTATTAGAAAGTTTATGCATGTCAATTGAGTCAATATGTCAAACATTGTTTCAGATTTTTTAATTCTTATTATTCTCCATGGATAATAATCTATTATTAAA
>PVKC010003180.1:0-40019 GCA_004027635.1 Crocidura indochinensis | reverse complement strand
TGTGATTTTCTCTTTTCTTGTTGTGATGTTGTTCTTACTTTGGAAAGAGTACGCGGCCGCGTAGTGAAGCGGAGCGGCCGCGTTTTTTTTTTTTTTTTTGAGCCAAGATGGCTCACTCCCGCGAGTTCAGAGGACAGCAAACGAAAGATAAACACAAAGAGAAGACAAACTCACAGTTCTTTGTAGTTGGCCACCCTAGGCAGGCGTGGATTCCCAGAGGTTCCCAGCCTGATGTCACGAGTAGGGGAACCTTGCTTTTTCACAGTACTTGAGTATAGCCGGTTTTCATTGTAATGGCATGCTCCTGGGCTTTCCTGCCCTGCAATAGTTTATATAAATTTTAGTTCCTATTCTTTTGTTTTACTTAATTTGTCATTTCCCTTAATGCTTATGACAAGACTTTCCAAAGTGTACATTGATGAATATTATCCTTGGATAAAATCTTACCTAGAAATCAAAATTATTGTGGACCAGTGATAGTACGGTTCTTATTCACTTGTAATCAGAAAAATTTTTAGCTAGCAAAAAATAGACAAATATACAAGCTGAAATTTTAAACCTTTAAAATATTTAACAGTTAACAAAGTCATCAGCCACCAACGATTTTTTTCTTTCTTCTTTAGGTCACTTTTTCTCATGTCACTTTTACTAACTAATCAAATATTTGGAAAAGTTTTGGCCTTATGACATAAGTAAATTATGCTTAGATAGCTAATTAATAAAATATATTATTAGGATAATTTTTTTGGAGGTTGGGTAAATTCCCAAGCAATGCTTAGTGCTGGGCAGCCACACTAGTTAAACTCAAACTCTCAGGTAGAGGTTTAATACTAGAATGCATTATGGTGCTTGGGGGTCACCAGGGTTACTTCTGAAGATGCTTGGGTGCCCATATAGTATAAAGAATTGTACTTGTGTCAGGCATACAATCTAAAACAGTGCTATTTTTGTACAATACCTGGGAGGTATTACCTGGGTAAATGATTTAATTATTCAGTGTGGCTAATTCCTCCTTTGCCTTCCTGTCATCAAATCATATATATATATATATATATATATATATATATATATATATCTTATCTACCTCTGGTTATATTATTTTTAGAGTGTCCTCAAAATTAAAAATATGCCTATTTTTTGTTTGAAGTACCATAATTTTTTTGGTTTTTGTTTTTTTGGGCCACACCTGGAAGTGCTCAGGTGTTACTCCTGGCTCTCTGCTCAGAAATAGTTCTTGGCAGGCATGGGAGACCATATGGGACGCCAGGATTCGAACCAACCACCTTAGGTCCCGGGTTGGCTGCTTGCAAGGCAAAGACTGCTGAAGCACCGTAATTTAATTACAATATTACTTAAATGTCTCCTACCATCCATCCATCCCTTACACCCAACCTTGGTGAATTGAGCGCAATTCTGTAATCCAGTTCTCAGTGTCTTTTGTACCTGACCATTATTTTGACTTTTATATTACTTATAGGTCTCATTTAATAGAAAGAAGAGTATCAAATATTGTGACTATTGGTTATGGTATACATTCACATGGGGTTTTCATAATATACTTGCTTATACTATACTATATAGGGGAAAGCCTCCTTTAAGCTCTTTTTAATTAAAATATAATGTTTGATATAAATGGAATCTTTGTGTGTCCCTTAAAGTATGTTGAAGCCTACTGTTGATTGGGTAGGGCTTTAGGGACATCTTTAGGGACATCTTTAGGGTTAGACTAAGTTATGAGGATAGGCCCTTTTTAGAAGTGACTCAAGTAAGTTGATTCTTATGATTTATTTGAGTATCTACAAAGGAGGACTTAAAGACACCCTATGTAAGTATGACCATGGGGGAAATGGCAACAATCTAAAAGCTAAGAGAGGAGGTTTTTCTGGATGAATCTGTCCTTGATCTTGGACTTTCAATTTTCAATACTATGAGTAATAAAATTCTTCTTCATAAACCACCATCTTTGCTTTATTGTTATGGCAATATAAGTTGATGAATACAATACTGTGTCATTTTAGAGGAGCTAAGCTTAAAATTTTAGCTTTGGTGAGGGACATTCTTTTAAATACTCACATTAACAATTGTTTACTACTTTCACAAACTAAGGCAGATTGTAACAGATCCTATGCATGCTATTATAACAGATCCATTGTATGTTAGACATGACCAAATTCATTATCTTTCTGAATAATAACTGTCAGCTTTCCTCTCCATTATCTGATTTCTTTACCAGCCCCTACTCTTTCCTGACTTTGTATTCATCATGAGAAATGTTGGCAATAATAGCTTTAATAATGGCAATACTGTCTTGCATTTTTATAGCACATTTACTTTGAGAAGTTGAAAGTGACTCAGATTAATTTCCTCATTTTTACTGGCAACTTTCAGTGAGTGTTAAGAGTGTCAGAATGAATGCTACCTCAGCTTCCTAGCCATTGTTGTCATCCTTTCATATGACTATTAGCTTCAGTTTTACATGATACTTCTTGCCTTCATTATCTCCATTAATAATCCTACATTGTTATTTCTTTAAGTTTACTTAGATTAGTTGTTTCCATGTCCTTTTTACTATATATACATTTCTTCTTATTCCACATACAACTGGAAGAGGGTGGATTTTAAAATGGGTTAGAAATCCTGTGTGCTAAAGAAAATAAAGTGTAAGTAAAATGCCAGAACTTTATAAGAAACAACACTTAACCAAGAAGGCTAATTCTATTGACTGAAAATGCAACTATTTCAACACACAGAAAATGGTAGTTTTAACATGTAGATACAAGTAGAATTAATAAAATATTGAGTATTATAATGAGTTGAATAAGAAATCAGAAGCATGCCCTAAAGCATAGGAAATAAATGATTATACATTTGCATATCAGTAAAACAATTTTACTAAATAGTACCTCTTGGTTTTCTTTGTTTTCTTTGAATGCTGGTGACAGCAGGCTCTGCTCAGAGATTATTTTCTTTATCTGTGTTCAGGGATCGAAAGTGCTCAGGGGACCATATGGGATTTCCTTTGTTATATGTATCTGAGCTGATCAGACCAGAGTCAGGCACATGCAAAGTAAGTTTCCTACTCACTGTCCTATCTCTCCATAGTACTACTCTCTTAATTTTCTTCTTTATATCTAGTTACTATTATCAGTGTTGATCAGGCATTGATATGACTTGGGGGGATGATATTGCAGTGATATAGGATCTGAATAAAATGAGAAACTCTAGGATAAATGACTATTTTTTACACCTATTTTAATATTATTATTTTTACATATAAAACCACATAAGAGTAAAAGAGAATCTCAATACAACCATAGGTTCATATTTTAAAACCTTTAAAGTTATAATGGAAATATGTAAGATATAAAACTATACAAAAAATCTTATTTTAGACAAATTCATGAAAAGCTTGTACTATAATTAAGAAATAGCATTAAAGAAATATTTAAACATTTATTTTAATTTATAAGATGTTCAATTTGCTTGAATGCTGTTCTACAAAGACATTTTTCTTATGATACTTTAGATGCCTCACTGTTAATTTTAAAAGGAATTTTTAACTGTTACACTATTTTTGTTGTTAAAATGTACAATTTTTTAAATTTAATAAATAGTAAAACTTTTAAAATGGTAAAAGATAGATAGTCTATATATTTGAAAGTATATTAAAGTTATATTATATATTAAATAACAGCAAAATAATAATGTGCAAAATACATGTCTTTTCTTCTATAAGACCTGGAACCAAGAAAAAAATTTATTTGTGTCCTCAAATTCTAAAATAAACTGAAATATTCTAACCTCTCTATCTCTTTCTTATTTTGGGGGAGGGGATCACACCTGGCAAGGTTCAGGGTACTCCTGATTCTGCACTCAGGTATTAATCCTCGTAGTACACAGGACACCATTGGACTCTTATGACCAACCAGTTTTAACATTAGATTTGTTCATTCTTTTTTGGGGGGTAGAGAGTACACATTGTGCTGACAGCTCACTCCTGATGGTGGTTTGGAAAACAAATGTGTTCCCTGGTATTGAATTAGAGCATTCTGTGTGCAGGACAAGTACTTTTACCCCTGTACTATTTCATCAACTTATAGTTTCTTTTGTTGTATCTCTCTGATCATGTCTCTGTTTATGTTATGTTCAGTTTCTTGTTCACCCTGATTTGGTTATTTTTCCATTATTCAAACTCTAATTTAGGTGTCATTGTAAAAAAAGATTGTAGATGTCACTACCATTTATCATCAATAGACTCTAAATAAGAAAGGCATTTTTAGGTAATCTAGGTGGACTAATTCAATCAGTATAAGATAGAAACTGAATTTTTCTGGAAAAAGAAGAAATTCTATCAGTGTACAGCAGTTTCAGATTAGGTTATAGAGTTTCTAGTAATTCTTCTTGACAATCTGACATAAAGATTTGAAATTGCCTAGTTAGTTTCCCTTTCCTTTCCTTTATTTATATATCACTAGCTCATAAACAAGTCCTTTATATATATTTGAAGTTTTTATTTTATATCTGGTTGAACCCTAACTGATGCAGCCAGTAACGCCAGTTTTGAAATTTAATATTTTACCCAAACCATCTTTTGGAAATCATCAGAAGGAAATGTTGCATTTCCAAGAAAATTGTAAATGATTTTATTATTTAAATATAAAGTGCATATAGTCATTTTGGCTTTAAACTAGACATTTTCTTCATGTGGCAGTATAACTAGCAGTTAGTCTTGCTAGGTCAATCAAGAAAACTAGATTCTACCAGACTGTGTGTGCGTGTGTGGGCGTTTTTTTTTTTTTTTTTTTTTTTTTTAAGTTTTAACCTAGCTCCTATCCATGTGAAGCTTGGATGAGTTTCCTCACTATGACTAAATCACACAGTTATCTTAAATTTACTGTCCTCTATCCAATTTTCTTTCTACAACTTCTTGATCTCCCTTTTCCTAGAACACATTTTTCTAATTTACTTTAGAAAAATACTTCTAGAAAATTTTGAATTATTCTAGAAAATTTATTTGTAATCTTTTTTGTTGTTCCTGTGAATGTAAAATCCTTCCAGCTCTTGCTTATTTTAGAATCCAGTACTGTCTAAAGGAGCCATCCCTTTAAAATGTAATCAAAAAAGGTATAGAGACCTTATTTTAAAACTCCTGTTAGAATATAACTTTTATAAACTTGCCTAAGCTAACACAAATGTACTAATCATATAACCAATTCCCCACAACTGCCATTCAGTACCTTCTACTAATTTAGCCCAGCAATAAAATTCCCTCAATTGTGATATTTTTATTTTTAAAAAGTACTTTATTTAAACTCTAGTTTACAAGGTTGTTAATAATAGTTTTATAATAATTGTTTTTCCCCCACAGTTACAAAGTTGTTCATGACTGAATTTCAGTCATATAGTGTACAACAGCCTTTATAATGCACATTTCAATTTCCTTCCTATCCTTGTCACTATGCTCTCCCTTCCCTGCTTCTGTGGCAGAGAGGGAGAGAGAGAGAGAGAGAGAGAGAGAGAGAGAGAGAGAGAGAGAGAGAGAGAGAGAGAGAGAGAGAGAGAGAAAGAGAGAGAGAGAAAGAGAGAGATTTCCCTTATTCCTTTTAGACACATGGTTTGCAATATTGTTACCGTATCATGCATGACTTTATCTCTTTTCAGCACTAAGTTCTTGTCCAGAGTGATAATTTCCAACTATCATTATCATAGTGGTCCTTTCTCTGCCCTAAATTCACTTCCCCACTATTTATGGCTAGCTTCCTACCATGGATTGGTCCTCCTGGCTATCATCTTTATGGTCTCTGGATATTATTACCATATTACCTTCTTTATATATTACAAATGAGCGTGAATATTCTGTCTGTCCCTTTCATTCTGACTCATTTTGCTCAGCATAATACTCTTCATATCTATCCATGTGTAAGCAAATTTTATGGCTTCATTTTTTCTAAAAGCAGCATAGTATTTCATTTTGTAAGTTTACCAGTTTCTTTATACATTCATCTGGTTTGAGGCACTTGGTTTATTTACAGATTCTAGTGATTGTAATAGTGCTGTGATGGACATAAGAATGCAGAGGGTTTTTCTGCATTGTGTTTTTGGCCACCAGTGTATATTCCTGATATATTGCCAATCTATATTTAAGCTCAGTTTCCAGTTTTTTGAGGAATATTCATATTTTTCCTCAAAAAGGCTGGGCCAGTCTACATTCCCATTAGCAGTGATTGAGAGTTCCTTTGTCTCTGCAGTTGCATCAGCATATGTGCATGTGCCATCACATGATATCTTATTGTTGTTTTGATTTGTATTTCCCCGATGAGTAGTGATATGGAGCATTTTTTTTCTTATTTCTTTAGCCACATTTATTTCTTCTTTAAGTAAATTTCTGTTTCTTCTCCCCATTTTTTGAATGGGTTTAGATGTTTTTTTTCCTTGCTTAGTTCTACCAGTGCCTTATATATCTTTGATATTAACCCCTTATAGATGGGCATTGGGTGAATATTTTTTTCCATTTTTCATTAGTCTTTGTATCCTAGTCACTATTTCCTTTGAGGAAAGAAGCTTTTCAGTTTAATGCAGTCCCATTTGTTTATTTTTACTTCCATTTGATTAACAGAGGTTTTTTTTTTTTTTTTTTTTTTTTTTTTTTTTTTTTTTTTTTTTTTTTTTTTTTTTTTTTTTTTTTTTTTTTTTTTTTTTTTTTTTTTTTTTTTTTTTTTTTTTTTTTTTTTTTTTTTTTTTTTTTTTTTTTTTTTCCTTGAAGATGCCTTTAGCTTTAATGTCATGGAGTGTTCTGACTATACTTTCCTCTATGCACTTATGTTTTCAGGTCTCAGATCAAGTCTTTAATCCATTTTGATTTGACTTTTGTGCATGGTATTAGAGGACTGAATTTTTTTTTTTTGCATGTAGTTTACCACTTTTTCTAATACCACGTTTCAAAGAGGATACCATTGCTTCATTTTGTATTTCTTGCCCCCTTTATTAAAGATTAATTGACAATATAACTAAGAGTCTCAGAATATATCTGTTGACATTGAGAAAGAATATTGTCAGGGGATTTTGTTACATATTTTTGTAGAAGTTCGGCATTTGTGGAATTTGTGTTGCCTTAAATAGACCTTTCAGTTCTTTCAAATTTGGTTTTGAGTCTGTAAAGTTCCTGAACTGTTGTTTATCCATGAAACTATGTATCTTTCCTTCAACCCTGTATTGAAGTCTGACTGGTTGAAGTACTCATAGGAAGTGTTCATTTAATTTTTTTTTTTCAGTGTATCCCACCAGTGCCTTTGGGCCTGGAGGGTTGCTTGTGATAAGTCTGCTTTAAATCTTAAGGGTGCTTTTTACATGCAATTTCTCTCTCTCTCTTTTTTTTATCTTGCTGCTATCAGTGTTCTATCATTATCTGTGGTTTTCATCATTGTGACTAGGATGTTCCTTGAGGTGCTTTTATTTGAATCTTTTAGCTGGTACATTTTGTGCATCTAGATTGCAGAACTCTTCAGTTCTGCAAATTTCTCAGCAATGATGTCTTTGACTCTTGAGTCTTCTTGGGGGTTTTCTTCTTGGTGTTCATGGACCCTTCTGATTCTTCCGTGATTCTTCTGTTTAATAATTCCAAAAGTTCAGTTGTCTTTTTGCTTGTTTTAAGCATTTTTTCCAGTTTTTGTTCACTTGTATTAAGGTTCTTTTCCAACTTCTGTTTTATAGAGGTGTTATACAGCTCATCTTCTAGCTCACTGATTCTTTCCTCAGCAACTGCTACTCTATTGTAAGTATTTCTACTGAGTTTTTTCTTTTTGCCTACCAAGTTTTTAATTTCTGTTTGAAGTTTTCACATTTCTACTTTCATACTGATACTACAAAGGTAATCTGAAGATTCAACTAGTCTGCAATTCAGGTTAGAAATGTTGAAGATGTTTGAAGAACTCAAAGAATCCAAGATTCAGAGAATATGAGAGTAGAAATGAGAAAACTTCAAACAAAAATGACCTCTATGCAACAATACTCTTCTTATTGGGCCACAGACCTGGCTCAACTCAAGTTGCCAATACTCCTCACGCTAGTGCCTGTGTCCAGGATCATCTGCCCAGGATTGCATTTTAATGATGTCAACCCTCCAAAGCAGAGCACATGTTTCCTTTTTTGGTGTTTTCTTGTGCAGTGTTTGCAGTTTTCTTCATATAGGTTTTTCATTTCTTTAGTTAAGTTGATTCCAAGGTACTTGATTTTTAAGACACAAATTTGAATGGATTATTTTAAAATAAATTTTAACTGTTAATTATTTGGATATAGAAAGCCATGGATATTTGCACATTAATTTCGCAGCATGCCACCGTACTAGAAGAAATGCATAGCTGTGGAGTGAAGTGGAGCCCAGGTGAGTGGCTGGATGAACCATCCCCATGTCCTGGTGCTTTTTTTTTCCTTCAGGGAGCACTCGCCTGGGTTAAAAAGGTTCTTTTGAGTTAGAGTTTTCTCTACAGGACTATCTGCCTGTCTCCATTTCCTAGAGCTATTTTAATTCTTTGTTTTAGAGGTGTATATTCCAGTTTCTCTTACCTGAAAAGCTAGTTATTAATTCTATTTGAATTCCATTTCAGTTCAGTTGAATAGAGTCTTCCTTGATTGTTAATACTGTGCAATTTCTTCGACACTACATAGGATCAGTGCACATTTTTTAGTTATCTATTTATTTTGGGAAGTATTAGTTCATCTAGAAGTTATAGCATGATCATGTTGAAGTTGGCATGATATTCATATTTTGGTAGTATATTTGATTTGTCAAACTGTTTTAGAAATCTCACACATTTTGCATATGTAAAATTACAAATTATTATAAAATGACCATTCAAGATTACCCTTATAAATTGTGGTACTTTGTGTAATGGGGTCTTTTCTTTTCTTTTTTTTTTTTTTTTTGGTTTTTGGGCCACACCCGGTGACACTCAGGGGTTACTCATGGCTATTCGCTCAGAAGTCGCTCCTGGCAGGCACGGGGGACCATGTGGGGAACCAGGGGATCGAACCGAGGTCCGTCCTAGGTTAGCGCAGGCACCTTACCTCCAGCGCCACCGCCCGGCCCCCCAATGGGGTATTTTCTATGACCATTTAGGTAGATATTGACATACTAATAATCATCATAATTTTTCTCTGGGATCTTTCTTCTGAAAGTTAATTTTGTATGAAATATGTTCCTACTTCTTTTATGTTTTCTTCTTAATCAAATTCTTGAAAAGCAAGAATATAAGGAAATAATGGCCATTTGTATTTTTAAACCAATAATCACTTTGTATTTCCATCTCAGAGAATATTTGATTGCAAATATATATCCTCAGTCTATTCATAGTTTACCCATGGTCAAAAATATCATTTCTGGCAGAACTTAACAGATCCTGTGGTACTAGGAATCAAACCAAATGTCTCACACAGCAAAGCAATTGTTTGCCATTGAGCTATATCTCCATCCATCCCTAGGGAAATTACCTTTTGAAATTATTTTTTTGTCCCCCAATTCACAGTACAGACCAGGCAAAGGGACTGGGTTGAAGTGTATATAGGGTGCAATTACTGTACCTCCTCTTTCAATACAGCCAGTATAAAGAACACAGCCTGTGGTAAGAATTGGGAGGCCCTATCTTTTCTTTTCTTTTGATTTATATACAAAAATCCTTCACCAGTGCAATATTCCCATTACCAATGTCCCAAGTGTCCTTTATCCCCACCCCACACAGGCTTGTACTCTAGACAGGCTTTCTACTTCCCTCATTCAGTCACATTTTGTCATGATAATTCCTAGTGTAATTATTTCTGTGACTGCACTAAATGATCCATGTGATGAGCTTCATGTCAGGAGCTGGACCCTCTAGTCATATCAGGAGCTGGATCCTCCAGTCCTCCTCTATTTTGTCTCTGAGAATCATTACACAAATGTTTTTCATTTTTCTCAAAACCCATAGATGAGTGATGCCATTCTGTGTTTATCTCTCTCCCTCTGACTTATTTCACTCAGCATAATAGATTCCATATACATCCATGTATAGGAAAATTTCATGACTTCATCTCTTCTGATGGCTGCATAATATTCCACTGTGTATATGTACTATAGTTCTTTAACCATTCATCTATTGAGAAGTTAGCCATGTGCAAGTCAAATGCCCTACCTCTGTGATATCCCTCCAGACCCAACAATTTATAAATTTCAATAGAAATTGAACTGGAGGGGCCAGAGAGATGGCATGGAGATGAGGTGTTGCCTTGCATGCAGAAGGACAGTGGTTCGAATCCTGGCATCCAGGAACAATTCCTGAGCATAGAGCCAGGAGTAACCCCTGAATGCTGCCCTGTGTGATCCAAAACCAAAAAAAAAAAAAAAAAAAAAGGAAATAAAAGGAAAAGAAAAATTGAACTGGAAAAAGTCATATCTTTTTTATATGATAACACAGGATCGAGATTATATCATAAGAGAAACAAAAAGAAAAACTGCCAATTTAGATTAAGAAGCAAACACTTATCAAACCAAAACAAGAATGTGAAAATTTTAAACCTATGCACGCTATTATAACAAATATAAAATAAATCGAGTGGTTTATAAACAACAGAAATTTATTTTTCACCATAGTGCAAAATATTTGTGAAGTGATGGTTTTCAGTGGTTGAGTTAATTTCTTATCAGTGTTTTTAAGTAGGTGGTAGCTGTGATAGGGTGTTTATACAGCAAATTTGGAGATAGAAACCTGTATGCTGATTTCCATGAAAAGGGCTCTGGAAACATCGTCTCTCACAGAGGGAGGGACCAAATTAGAAGAAGAAATAGGTAGGATTAAAGTGCAACTCTGCCTTCTGCCTTTCTTAGCATCTCAGAGAAAATAACATGTCAGTCACGCCTCAGAGTGGAAGCCCTGACTGGTAAGGAGAGTTATTGCTGCCATCTTTACAACTTCCTGTTGATATAATTCCCCAAAGGGTAGTTTTCTGAACAATTGTTTAACTATTTGGAACAATAATACATTTTTTCTCCTTGAAAAGGCACGTTATATGCCACATTAACACTAAGTCCTAGACATTATTATTATGATGTTCCAAGTACCATTTTGAACTATTTTAGTTTCAGTACAACATACTTGAACTAATCATTTCTTTGAAAAATTTATATCAGATTGGGTGATGATAAATTAAGATGATTATTTTCTTCTGTCCTTTTTGATATTGTGTTAATATAGTGGAGTAGTGTTAATACAGAAGAATAGTGAGATAAACTATGGATTACATGTGTTTTATATATACTATTCTTTGCAATAACTTTATATAAAATGACAGAATAGCGTGAACTTTATGGATATGAAGGAAAGTGTTATATTTGATGTTAGTGTCTAGGATTAAAATTCTCCTCAAAAATTTCATAGTATAATGGGATGTACAGAAGACACATTTTAAATGTATTGAGATATTTGTATACCTATATACTCGAGTATACGCTGAGTTTTTTGCCACAAAGTCTGTGCTGGAAAAACCTGAACTCGGTTTATACTCAGGTCATACAGGTTATTTGATTCGGTTGAATCAAATGTCCACAAGTCGTGGCTGAGCTGAAGAGATAGGTGGCTGAACTAAACTGGATGCCACTGAACTATTTGTTTGTTTGTTTGTTTTGGGGGATCACACCCAACAGCGCTCAGGGGCTACTCCTGGCTCTACACTCAGAAATTGCTCCTGGCAGGCTCGGGGGTGGGGGGGACCATATGGGATGCTGGAATTGGAACCACCATCCTTCTGTATGCAAGGCAAACGCCCACATCCATACTATTTCTCCTGCCTGCCACTGAATTATTTAACCCACAATATTCTGCACTTTGTAAGAGACCAACAGCAGTGATGATAATATTTTTGAACTCAGTGATGATGACAATGTCTATGCTGATACCTTCACATCAGATACAGCTGAAGCTCTGTTTGGACATACAGATAATGAGGAGAAGGAATAAAGTTTTGAAAATTTTAATCTTTGTGATTTAGCGTGATTACCTGTTAAGCTATGGTTTTCTACACTTTATTTAAAGTTAATGTTGCTAGTTTACAGTTTTTCTTTAGCAATAAATATTGAAAAACATTTAACCTACTGATTCCTCAATTATTGTAATTGTTTTGGGTATGTATTTTTATATTTGAAATGTACCAGTGACTGCTGCATTTTCCACTTCGGCTTATACTCAAGTCACTGTTTCCCTAGCTTTTAGGGTAAATTTAGGAGGGGAGGGTCAGCTTATACTCGAGTCAGCTTATACTAGCATATATAGTATAGTTTTTATTTTTTACTATTGAATCAGACTTTTTCACTTGCAAGACAAATACTCTACTATTGAGTTATATCCCAATCACTGTTTTTCAGATTTTTCTATGTTACAAATAACATACAAACATTAAATGAAAATAAATTTGCCTTAGAACGAAGACTGAAAACTTAGTCTTGTTATAATTTTGACTTTTTTGCCAACTAATAAGATAAATTTATAACATAAGGCTTACTCTTGGGTAAGGTGAATATAAACAACCACAATCAAATTAAACAGTATATATAATACATTTAAACTCTAAGTATTAGTATTATATTGGACATTATATTGATAAATATTACATATATATCATTATATTGATAATGTCACAAGTGAATTATTTGAAAAAATGTAGTGGTCATTTAAGAATTTTCAGCTCAAAAACACAAATAATATAAATTTGATATATATTTATACAAATCAATTACAAAACAGTGTTTTATAACTATTTTTGAACTGTGAGTTATAATTAATTGCAGTTTGAAGTACTCAACACAAACTTGAAATCCATCAACAATCCTCAGGCCTGCAGAGTGCTTATGTATTCCCCAGCAGTTTGCTTAAATAAAATGGAAAATTAAAGATGAATAAGTATGTACTGACAGAGTCAGGGTTAGTTCATAATGCAAACTTACATAGTCAATTTTAGATCATGCTAATTTGCACCATTGTGCTCCATATCATAAAGAAGTTAAAGGTATTTTTCCAAATGTTAGGTTATGGTGGAAAGAATGGACTAGAATTAATATTCACTTCTGGGCTAAATTACATAAGAAGAGTTTCTATATTTCTTGTTCTAATAAAATCTCTCAAAGATATAAAACTATCATTTTCCTATGATTTCAGGTTCACATTCTTCTCATTTTGTGTATCTTGCTGCTGAATTTGTAGCCTTCTAAGAGGTGATACAGACGGTTGGCCTTTACATTAGATGTTCCAGAAGTGAGTTGTGAAGTATCACTTTCAGTTCTCATCCAGTATCTTTAAGTTATAATATGTTGATAAAATCACAGTGCAGTTTTTCTGGAATGAAATCATATTTTTCTGATAGAAATAAATTAGTTTTTTTGTTAGAAATGAAAGAAATGATATTTCTGGTAATTTAGCTTATTAGACAGCCATTTCTTTTTATATACATTATTTCATTTAAAGCAAAAACTAAGAAATAGGCACTATTGCAAGAATTATACTATTATAAATTTCCAACTTCATAGATAAAAGAACTGAGATTAGTAGAGAGGCTAATCACTCAAGTTTTAAAAGAATGATTATATATTTAATTAAGTAATTTAATAAGAAATGTACAATATAGCTTCATTTACATCTAAGAAGTATTATTGTTATACTTCCTTAAAAGTTTGAGCATGTTTTGAGCATCAGATAAAAGAAATATGTAAAGTAATTACAGTTTTCTAAAACATACAGGAATGTAAAACCATCACTTCAATGAAAAAAAGATCATTTTGAAAAGGAATTTCACTTTCGGCAAGAAAAAGTAAGAGAATGAGAAAAGAGAGAATTGAATTTACTATTAACATGAACTTATTAAGAGGTTAAGAATTTTTTTTGGTCACACCCGGCAGCACTCAGGGGTTACTCCTGGCTTTATGCTCAGAAATCGCTCCTGGCAGGCTCACGGGACCATATGGGATGCCAGTATTTGAACCACCAACTTTCTGCATGCCAGGCAAATGCTTTACCTCCATGCAATCTTTCTGGCCCCAGGTTAAAATGTTTAATCTTTAAAAACTTGTTGAAACTTTATAGTCAAAGAATTGGATTTTAATGAGAGTATTTTATATATAAACATTTGGAAAAATCAATATTGTGGGTCATAAATCTGCAAAACTTCTTGTAATGTAACCATCATATAAAAGTCCCAACAGGAATAGATGCTATTTTCCATTTTCTCCAGCAGGGAAGTGCATAAGGATTTTAGTTGCAACTGAATTTTTAGAAAGCAAACATGAATTGACAGAATTGTGGATTATGAAAGAAGGCCCAGAAAAACCTTGAAAAATAAAATGCTTAGAAAGCTGCTTGGCAAACAAATTAAATAAATAATAGAACAAACTTTCAATCAATTATTCAACATCCCTGAATACTATAATTATATATGTTTATTTATTCCAGTCCCAGATCTGAAAGATGTCTTGAGCTTATAGAGTAAAATCAGGCAGTACCTCGAGCCAGAATTTCTGAAAAAGGTGAGATTGTATCTGAAATGCATAGGGTGTCTCTGCTGCAGCCTATGCTTTATTGATCATACTGTTTCCTATACTGCTGCAACATTCATTTGGGAACCCTCCTTGGTTTCTACTAGAAAAAGTATATTTTGGTCATAATATACTTCTCATTGCTTGCCATTTAAAGGAATTCAATCCATAGCATTTTTTGCAGGTGTGTACATATCATTCAGAAGAAACTTCCTTTTGATAATTGGGGTGATATACATCCAATGGAAAGTATTGCTTATTGTCTCATATTCCTACCTTTATACTACAAATATTCTTTAAAAGATATTAGAAGTAAATTGGAATTGGTTGAGTTCTGTATACTAGGCATAGAACTCCAATTATTTGTGCTAGTCAGTAATTCTTATAACAAGCTAGTGTCTTTTGCTTGTTTGATAAAGTTCCAAATTCATATCATGAGCTTGCATGAATTATCATGAGGCCTCCTGAAATAGAGTAAACAATGTTTATTTAATAAACATAAATAAATGACATAAACAAATTAATATTTTAGAGCAGGGGTCCTCAAACTTTTTAAACAGGGGCCCAGTTCACTGTCCCTCAGATCATTGGAGGGCCAGACTATAGTAAAAACAAAAATTATGAACAAATTCCTATGCACACTGCATACATCTTATTTTGATGTGAAGAAACAAAACGGGAACAAATACAATATGTGGCCCATGGGCCATAGTTTGAGGACCACTCTTTTGGAGTAAAACATTCAAAGAAAATGAAGTTAAATGGTATGGAACAAATCTAATAGCTGATATTGTAGTAATCTTATGCCGCATGGTGTGTAACATAAGAAAAAGAATTTAATACATTAAATTACACTTGAAAAAAATTATGCAATAAGACCTGTGTTCAATGAAGAATAAAAGTGTGAAGTTATAAAGATTTAATACTTGAGTGAGAAAAGAGTTGGTCCTTAAAAAAAAGAAAAACTGGACTTTTGAACATCAAAAAAATAGAAGATGGATACTAGAATCATAAATCAAATAGGATCTTATCAATTATTAAATAAAACTCATTACATACTGCAAGAATACCTTCTATAATATTGCCTAAATTGATTATCCACCCACAGCTTGATCTTAGAACAAGTAAATAGGTCAATCTATACAGGAAAATAAGGGAAAATAAAGAACCAATAACAAGGCACTAAAGAGTTTAGAAGTGTAAAAGCGCAATATTTATATCAGAGAAAGATTAACTGTTTGAGCTAAACTGAGCCTCAGGGAAAATTTTCTGCAACTGGGAAGAATGAATAAATAATTCCTAATTTCATTAACTTTAAATGTGCATATCTGGATCCCTATATTTGCTATTATTTAAGAAAACACTTTAAGTCAATCCAGATTCAATTTTACCTTATTGTATTCACCTTTTCCCTCAGATTGAATGATAACCAATGACAAAGATTATTAAAGGATCATATTGCAAGCCGTATTTCTTTTGCAATGAAAAGACATGCATTTATATATTTATATATATGACATAACCATTAAACTACCACATACATGTTGCTATGTATACATGACACAAGCATAAAGAAAGCACAGTCATATATATATATAATATATATGCATCCATCTAGTCACATTCTTATCCAAGTCAATTAATTGAACACAACAAATATTTTAAAAATTGTTAGACTGACTCTATAAGTTAGTCAATACCTTCATTAAGTTTTAAATGAAAGAATCTTGATTATAAGGTAGGATGAAGGGTAAAAGTGATGCTGAGCAGAAGCACCAGCACTCAGAAGTCTGAGGTCAGGATAAAAAACCCTTGAGTGAGCAAAAATAAATATATATGTTCAGTAGTACACTCAAAAAATAAGGCCATGTCATATAAATGTAAAATGAGTAATGGTGATATAGAACTAAGGTCCTCAACAAAGTATCTAAAAGTTATTATTAATTAGAAAAATACATATGAGTGAGCAACAAGCAGCTTTTATAAGCTATGTATTTTTCTCAGGATATGATGTCTGTACAACATGCACAATTTGTGCTTAGTAACTGTCTCATGTTAAAAGGCAAAATTCAATAAATTGGAAGATATGTCATGATCTCAACAAACAGTTCAGTTTCGTAAATCTTTTCTGAAAGACTACTAGAAATATTGTTACAAAGGTAGTATTTATAAGCTAAGATTTCTAATTTCTATATATAGTATTGATTATAGTGTGAATGAAGTATACTTTGTATTTCTGACAATAATCATATTGGGAGATTTTCTCATGTGAAAAAGAGTGACTATTTTCACAAGTGATACTTGTTAGTGGTATTAAGAGTAGTATTTTCATATTGTCAACCTACATACTATTCTGTTCCTGAATTTTATTTAATTTTAGTCATATAAGCTTTGAAATATCTTTAATATGTATAAAATATCACATAGCTATTTTGGAAATTTTATGTTGAACATCAAACATTAAATAAAATAAAAGATTTTTCTTCCATTAGCTCATTAAAACTTTCTGACTTTGAATTTCAAAACTGCAGTTTGTAATAAAGGGAGATTCTCAGGCTACTGGAATAGAATTGATAGCCCCAGGGTAAACTTTCATACTTTTGGACAGTTAGTCTATGACAAAGTTGCTAGTTGAATGAAATTAAGAAGGAAAGCCTTTTTAATAAATGTTCGGAAAACTGGCTAGTCACATGCAAAAAAAAAAAACCCAAAACGAAACAAAACCCAAACAAACCCCCTCAAATAAACTTGGTTCATACTTCATTTCAGACTATAGATAAAGATTAATTCAAAATGGATTAAAGAACTTGATTTTAGATGAGTTCATTAAAAAAATCAAGAAACATATAAGTAGAGCTTTCTATTATACTGACTTCAAGTCTTCAGTGAAATAATTCCATTGGCATAAAAACTATAAGAAAAGTAAATAAATGGTACAGAACATGTGTATATATAAATATATAAGTATATATGTACTTTCTAAGTTATCTTCACTGTTATGAAAAATTGTAATCTCAACAGACGTAGCTCTCTGTAGGTAAGGCATACCCCAAAATTGACGATGGCTGGAGGTCTGCTGATTGAACTCCTCCCATAATTGGATATAAAATCCTCTGAGAACAAAATCTTGTTAGTATCTCTTTTTTTCTGCTCCATTCCCACAATTGATATCACTTGGAGATAAAGTGATTAGCAATTAATATTCCAGTCAGGAGTGTTTTACCCATCCCCAGAAAATACCAGGAAAATTAATTCACAAAATTATAAAAAAATAAATCAAAGATTCTAACAAGTTCTGATTCATTTGTTTGCCATATAGTTAAATGGTAGTTGGTTATTTACTGACATCTGGATAAAATGAAAGGAATTAAAAAGATAAAATATCAAGAAATAAAAGCTTTTATTGCTAAACTACCAAAAATTTAAACTTTGAACAATAAACAGAAATATATTTATAAAATTGACCAAGTTTTGTCCTTTAATATATGATATAATTATGGGAATCAACAAATTTCTTAGTATAAAAAATCTCCTGAATAATAAAAATGTCTATCTATTATAAATACATTTTTACTTTTCAAACAATATTTTTAAAAAGTGTTTTCTAGTGTTTATGACTATATGATAAAATATTTCACATGATGAGGAAGAATGTATTAAAATTCAAAATATCATTTTAGCAATATGCAATAAAAAGCCTAAAACTATTATTTTACTTAATAATTCAATTTTACAATTTTTTGGGGGGGAGTGGTGTCACACCAGGCAGCACTCAGAGGTTACTCCTGGCTTTGTGCTCAGAAATTGTTCTTAGCAGGCCACACGTGGTTATGCTAAGGGATAACTTCTGGCTCTGACCTTAAGAATTACTCCTGGTGGATCTTGGTGAAACAAATGGAGTGCCACGGCTGACTATGTATAAGGTAAATTTACCCTACCTGCTGTGCTCTAGTTCAGGGTTAATATTATTTCTTTCTTTTTATAGTCCTCAATTCTGTATTGAAAGAGTTACTGAAATACTTGAAATAATTTGTCTTTTAATAAAAGGCTAGGCTATTCAGAATATTTGCAAAATATGTTTTATTTATATTTTTAGAAACAATTATAATTTTATTTTATATTTTGATACATGAACTAATTTTGTGCATGAAAGATAAAACTAATTTAATCAACCTATGGTTTTGTTTTATCATAAAATAAATTGTTCAGATAATTATGAATGTAATTATCTCATTAAAAAGTTCTACAGGGACTGGAGCAATAGTACTGTGGGTAGGGCACTTGCTTTGCTAGTAGCTGATCTGGCCTGAAAGCCTGGCAACTCTTCTTGTCCTAGAGCCAGTCAAGAGTGATTTCTGAGAACAAAGCCAAGAGTAAGCCTGAGTACTGCAGGATGTGCTTCCCCTAATTCTTCAATAACTGTGTTTTTCTCACTTGAAGTTGCTTTAATTTTACTGAATGATTTTATAGTCATTCTTTCTCAATGCAAGTTCTATTTTCCAGGATTAGTAATCTTTATGTACGCTTACTGGAACTCATATGGAAAGTATTATCAAATAGCTTATCCCTGTGATCAGGGACCACTCTTTCCACTTAATGTCGTTTTATTGTTGTTATAGATCTATAAATCAAAGATTTGTTTTAAGAGTCTTCCGGACAAGGGGCATACCATGATAAGGAGAAACAGCAGAATAGCAGAAACTATAATGATATAATGGACTCATTATGTTTCTGGAACATTTGGAAGTGTGTGCCTCTAATTAGATCTTAGAGATCTAATGAGGAATATATTATTATCAGGATTCATATTATAATAGAATACATGTTCTTATAAGAGTATTCCTTTTTCATTAAGTAATATAATTGTTTTCAAATGGCTAAATTCTAAATTAAGAGGAAAATGTGGATAGGGTGTAGCATTCATTTTGTTCAGTCATGATTAATTACCCTATGCCCTAGCACTTTCAATCTTGCTTGTAGCACAGAATTGTCATTAAGGTCACTGGAATTTTTCTGATGATATGCAGTCCTCATAATGATCCATATAGGACCCACATGAACTTTTGAATCTAAAAATAGTATGAAAATGAAGTATAGGTTAAATAGATAAAAAATATTCATTCAGTTAACTCTCTTGATACCTTTGTGAAATGTGCAAAGAAGCCTGGCATAGAATGCAGAAACAGAAAATTACTGTCTTGCCTCCTAAAATATACTCTATCAAGGCTATGTAGAGTCTGATATATATCTTTATCAGATTCTGATATGTATCACAGAAATATTGGAAAAAGTTAAAGATATAAAAAATAACATGACTCTCATTAGGAAAATTAATCTAATTTTGTAATAATACAACAAAATAGCATAGATAGTGAAGGTCTTTTCTCTTCATGATATAAAATATGATTTTGATTTATAGATTAAAATTATAGTTTAATATACATATATCTGGATAAATTAATATGTACTTGTTACTTTTTAGATTCTGTGGGGATTATTAATTAATATATCATTTATATCAATATATATTCTACATTATTTATTTCAGGCATCAGTGATAAATATAATTGCTACGAACATTACATATTACTAAATTGATAAATTCTATTAGTTTAAATGCTAATAGAAAAAAGAGAATTTAATTATTATTGACATATATGCAGCAAGTGAGGGACAGCAAAATATATGAAACAAAGTATATGTAATTGGCATAGGGAAATACTTTGGTGGTCATGTGATAGGGATGGAAGGCTTTAGATATCTCAGATATCGATATCTGATAGGTATTCAGATATCTCATTAGAAAGATCAATCAGACAGAACATCAACAACCTAATAAGAGCCTGGAATGAAGAATTGGAAGAACTTGGATTAATAGCTATATTAGTACTTTCCATAACCCCAAATGCAACTAACTACACATTCTACTACAGTGCTTTCTAAACATTCTTCAGGATAAACCACATGCTGGGGAATAATTTGAGTAGCCATAAAATAAAAAACTTAAATATCATATCAATAAAGAAACATAGGAGAATAAAATATCCAAAGACAATAGAATGGAAGAGCATGAAAACTAGTCTTTAGAAGGAAACTTGTCACTGTGTGTGTGTGTGTGTGTGTGTGTGTGTGTGTGTGTGTGTGTGTGTATCAAGACAGGAAGTGACACTAACGAAGACTATATTAACATTGGGAAAATGTTAGAGATCTTCCTGCAGATCCCAGATACCTGGATTTCATGGTTCCTCTTGCAACTGGTAACTGGGATGTCTCTGAGCAGGGGAGCTGGCTGACAGGAACCCTGTACTGAAAACCCTAGATTAGGAGTATGGGACACCCATCCACAGCAAGGCCAAGGTGTGGGGGAAGGGAAAGCCCCTTCCAAGACCATAAACCGGCTGTGCACTTGAGTCCTTTTTCATCAGTCCTCATTTCCAAAAATGCAAGGCATGCCCGCGCAACAACTGTGCTTTGTTAACCATGATACCATAATGCTCATAATTTTAGATTGTTTCTAAGAAAGGAAATGGATTGTCCAAGAACGGCAGGATAGCACTCCATGTGCTTAACTCCTCACAAAGCAGAACATCTTCCCCACCCCAGACAGATGTCAACCAGCTCCCAAAATGAAAATATAGATTCCCTACATGATAAACACCAAGACTCAGCTACCATTGACTCCTATGGCAGGCGCTTGCTTTATGGGATTGGCTGAGAAGCCCTGTGCTTGAGGATACTCACTGATAATGTGTCTGGTGGGATCCATCTTCCCTAGATTCCAAAACCAACTCACAAGTTGAAGCTGGGTTCTGGATAGTACCCCTTCCCTGCCTATTTCAAATGACTTAAAAAAGAACATAAAAATGTCCTTTGAATATCTCTTTAATTACATTTCTTCAATAAGCATATCCATGACTGAATACCTTCTCATGTAGCGACAATTTCCTCCATCCTTGGGATCTGTTTAGTACTGAATTCTAGTATACAAGTCTTTGTCTAGAGGCTATGTAAGAAAAAAGTTTATGGGAATTATTAGTCTTGATACCTTGACCCCCCCATATGCACCAGTAATGCCTTTTGTCATTCTTCCTTTTTGCATAGCATATTAAAGTGGGAAAAGATTACATATGCAAACAAGTTCTTATCTAATAGAGATGGAAGCACAGTTTAAACTGTAGTGGGACCTTACACCCTGTACTTCTGGCATAGTGACATGGCTTAGGCTTTGGCTGATCGAACATTGACCATTCACCCCTGAATTGTGGACACCATCTGCGAAGACAAACATGGTTTCCTACACCATCACCAGGAATAAAAACTCTTAACAAGGAAGGCTCCACTGTTGTCATGGCATTGCCTTACTCCAAAGATGGTAGTTATGACACTATGACAACCTAGGAACAGCAACAGTCTGCTTTTAGGGCAATGAGGAAAGCAAAGAATAAAATGAAAGGTTTATTGAGATAAATGAAAATGATGATAGCAATTTTCAGAACTTATAGGAAACAACAAAAGAACAAAAGGAGTGCTAAGCTTCATCATTTCATCCAGTTACGATTTTTTTCTTTTCTTCTTTTCCTGTATTTCCCCATTCAATCTCGGCTCCCACATCAGACAGGCATAAAGCACAAGGACTTCTGTTTTCTTGCATTTATAGTAGTTGAGTCTTTTTGATTGTTTTGCTCCTAGGCTATATACCCAACAGTGCTCAAGAAATTTGCAAGAAGAGAAGACATTTTATGACGGCTAGAATATCAAATGTAGCAGACACCATGCTCGAAAATATCTGAAAGAATACTTGTACAAGTAAATATCATATATCTGAGTATATTTAAACAGATAAAAAGGAAGGACTTGAAACTTCTACTCTGTATATTTCTTGAAAATCTGGAGGTAGGGGTCCGGGAGATAGCATGGAGGTAAGGCATTTGCCTTTCATGCAAAAGGTCATCGGTTCGAATCCCGGTGCCCCATATTGTCCCCCGTGCCTGCCAGGAGCAATTTCTGAGCATAGAGCCAGGAGTAACCCCTGAGCACTGCCGGGTGTGACCCCCCCCAAAACACACACACACACACACACACAAAGAAAATCTGGAGGTAGATTTCAGAACACAAACTAGAGACCCTGAGGAAAAACTGGAGGTCTGGAGACCAAACGGATAATGATGATGATTTTAAATGAACTTTCTCCTACATATAACAATCTGTAAGCTTTTTCTAAATGTCTATATTTATTTTGGAAGTAAACATTAATAAAATATTAGGACTTTGAGTTGAGTTGCTTTTTGCTTCTTCTTGAAAAAGTGTAGAATATTCCTTCTACAAGGGAGTACCTTCAGAACAGACTTATTTTTTCTTTCTTTTTTTTTTTTTTTGGTTTTTGGGCCACACCCAGTGACACTCAGGGGTTACTCCTGGCTATGCGCTCAGAAGTCGCTTCTGGCTTGGGGGACCATATGGGAAACCAGGGGATCAAACCGCGGTCTGTCCTAGGCTAGCACAGGCAAGGCAGGCACCTTACCTCCAGCGCCACCACCCGGCCCCAGACTTATTTTTTCTAATCTAATATTTCACTCTTTCCGTTAGGATCATGTCAGGTAGCCCAGTCCTCCTTAGTATCATTATTTTCAGTACACTGTATTTTATCAAATACTTCATTTGTGATATGAATGAAATAAAACAAAGCAAAACAAATAATAATATTGTGGGGTATTTTTTTTTGTAATAATGGTAGATATATAGCAAGGTTTTCTTGCTTTTCCTTTTTTTGGTCAGGGAGGACAAACTTCACTATATTCTTAGATTCACGCCATACACACTTTAATCTACACTTAAAATGTCCACAGTGTGGGAGCCGGGCAGTGGCGCTGGAGGTAAGGTGCCTGCGCTAACCTAGGACGGACCTCGGTTCGATCCCCTGGTTCCCCATATGGTCCCCCGTGCCTGCCAGGAGCGACTTCTGAGCGAATAACCAGCAGTAACCCCTGAGCATCACCAGGTGTGGCCCAAAAAACAAACAAAAAAAATGTCCACAGTGATTTTTCCAAGTTCCCAAAGAAGGTCTCATGGGTATTTCTAAATAGGTCTTCTCCATCACTACAGGTTTTTTCTTTGGGTTCATGTTTGAAGTTGTCAGTAAGAAGATATATTGTCTTCTTCCTGCATTATGATTTATTGTTTCCAGTTATCACCACTATGTCAAGATCATATCTGACTAAAGGAGTTCTTTTTTAAAAAAAAGTTGAATGCTTATGTTCATGCATTTATGTGCCATTTTCTTTACAGAGGGTCTTAAATGTGTGTCAATTGTATTTGCCATGAAACTAGCACAAGAGGAGTTAAGAGGTTACCTTAACAGCAAAGTCCTCAAGGCACAAAGCTGTTCAATAAGCACAGGCTGACCTAGCAAAAATGTCAAGAATGTTCTGTGTTTCTTGCTCTGTCCTTCTAAGCACTTACACACACACACACACACACACACACACACACACACACACCAGCTTGCAGACTGTTACAGATTAATTTCATGGACAAAAATGTGAAGAATAGAAAATAAGTATAATATCTCTCATTGGAAACCTTTTCATAATTGAGGGTTTGGATCCAGGGGCTACAAGATAACATGCTTCAGAATCCCAGACCTCAACACATCTCTTAATATACCCTGGCAATCTATGAAATATGATAGACTCCATATTCTGCACAAGAAAATGTGCTTCTCTGTACTTTTTTCCTAATAAAGTGCTCTGGGAACAGTATAAGCACAATGATTCTGCAGACTTTTATGAGTCCCCAGTTTCCAACCTGGAGAACTAAGGCATTCTACCTCCTTCCTGTCTCTTGATTGTCCCTAACTAATGGCAATACAGGAAGACCAGGGTTACAACAAAACCCACACATTCACCATTGTTTTAGTTAGTGTCTGAACATCTTTCTTGAAAAGTAAATAGGTGTTCATGAGGGTTAAACAGGAGGCTATGTATGGATTATATTAAATATTTAATTATTTGTGGCTTTTTAAAATTGTCATTGAATGGATGTTTAGAAATAGAAACAATTGTTTGACTTTAAACTGTAAGAATTTGGACCGGAGCGATAGAGCAGCGGTAGGGCGTTTGCATTGCACTCGGCTGACCCAGAAGGGACCTAGATTCAGTTCCTGGTGTCCCATATGGTCGATTCCCCAAGCCAGGAGCGATTTCTGAGCTCAGGAGTAACCCCTGAGCATCACGAGGTGCAGCCCAAAAACCAAAAACTAAACTTTGTAAGAATCCTATAAGTGAGGCAAGACATTTTTCTATCATCACTATGTACTAACCCTCTTTTTCTTGGGAATGGAGAATTCACACCTGACAGTGCTTAGGGCTTACTTCTGGATTGCTCATATGAGGCTCCATCAAATGAGGTGTAGGAGATTGATCTTGTGTCACCCATGTTTTAGGCTAGTGTCTTAACTGCGGTACTATCTCTCTGGCCCCCTTAAACCATGCCTTAACCTTTTTGTTTTGTTTGCTTGTTTTTGTTTTGATTTTCTGTTTTTTGGCCATACCCGGTGACGCTCAGGGGTTAATTCTGGCTCTGGGCTCAGAAAACGTTCCTGGCTTGGGGGACCATATGGGGGATCAAACCACAGTTCGTCCTAGACTAGCGCTTGCAAGGCAGACACCTTATACCACTGCTCTGATCCCGCTTTAACATTTTAAATTGCCACCCATTTTCACTTTAGAAATTTTTGGGTGACCTTGAAATTTTTTTTTTCTTTTGGTTTTTGGGTCACACCCAGCGGTGCTCAGGGGTTACTCCTGGCTCCATGCTCAGAAATTGCTCCTGGCAGGCACGGGGGACCATATGGGGCACCGGGATTCGAACCGATGACCTTTTGCATCAAAGGCAAACGCCTTACCTCCATGCTATTTCTCGGGCCTCCCTGAAAAAAATTTTTAAATGACATGTTCTCTTTAAGAGGTTGTGCTCCACAGTTAACAATGTAGAGTATAGACCAGAAACTCAAAATGCTGAGAACTTCTTTTACTTAGAAGATTGCAGGGCTAAAATTTAAATAAAAGTTGTCAAGGACTAGATTCAATACACTATACTCCAGGAGTCTCAAACTCAATTTACCTGAGGGCCACAGGAGGCAAAGTCGGGATGAGGCAGTGCCGCATAAGGGATTTCACACACACACACACACACACACACACACACACACACACACAAAGGGGGACAGCCGGGCAGGAGCAGAGGAAATGACGTCTGCACTAGGCGCAAAGTATTTGTGATTATTCGCTTACTGAATATTAGCAATAAAAATTGCATCAGTAAGAAAAAAAATCGCAAAAAAATCGCATTAAACGTTTGGTTTTAAAGGAACGGAACTGCTCGGGGTATGCGAATGTTTAATGCGATTTTTTTCTTACTAATGAGATTTTTATTGCGATAATGTACAACACCCTTCACCAGTGTACATTTTCTGCCACCAATGTCCCTAGTTTCCATTTTGTCTTACCTGCCTGCCTCTGTGGCAGACCTTCTTCTTCTCCTTCTCTCTCATTTGCTCACTCTTTTCCTTTTTAAAATTTATTTATCTTTTTTGTGGGTCACACCAGTAGCACTCAGGAGTTACACCTGAACTTGTGTCCAGAAATTGCTCCTGGCAGGATCAGGCGACCATATGGAATAAAGGGGATCGAATCTAGGTCCTTGCTGGGTCAAACCACTTGCAAGGCAAAACCCTACCGTTGTTCTATTGCTCTCAGCCCTCTTCGTTTCTTTTTTTTTTTTTGGTTTTTGGGCCACACCCACTGATGCTCAGGGGTTACTCCTGGCTATTCACTCAGAAGTCGCTCCTGGCAGGCACGGGGGACCATATGGGGAACCGGGGGATCGAACCGAGGTAGTAGTGTATTAAAAAGGGATATCATTCATATCACTTTTTCTGCACCCAGTTCTTATCCAGAGTGATCATTTACAACTATCATTGTCATGGTGGTCCCTTCTCTGCCCTAACTGATCTCCCCCATTTCTGGCAAGCTTCGTACCTTAGACTGGCCCCTCATCTCTATTATATCTGGATATTAATACTATTCTAACCTTTTTTTTTATAAAGGATTGAGATTATTTTGTATATCCCTCTCCTGATGACTCAATTCTCTCAGCACAATCCTTTTATATCCATCCACGTACAAGAGAATTTTATGACGTTATGCTTTCTAACAGCTATGTGTTATTCCATTGTGCAGTTGTACCACAATTTCTGTATCCACTCCTCTGTTTCTTGGGCAATTGGTTTGTCTCCAGATTCTACCTATTATGAGTAGTGCTGCAATGAAAGTAGGAGGAAGAGCCAGATTTTAATGACATCCCTATAGATGCTCTTAATCTCCTCTGCAGCTAGTTTTTATAAAAGAGATTCACTATGTGTCTTTCAGTGGAAGTACTGTAAATTCCTTCTGATTTAATCTTTTATCCAAAACATATGTTCCTATTAAGACATTATTAAAATGTATAAAAGTAATTTTGTTTACACGGTAAAAGATAAATTTAATTGAAACACTCAAGTATTCTATTTTCCAAGAAGTTGTCTTAACAAATTTTAGTTTCACTTCATATTTACAGTAATGAATAAAATTCTTAAATAATATATATCCAAATTTGTTTGATATAAATGTATTCCTTATATAAAATTAATTACTTCAACGTACAGTAGATTTAAGTGAAAACTTCTTGAACACACATTGCATTTTTTTTAATTTTGTGATTTTACTGAAACTTATTTAGACAGATATGAGGATAGAGAAAGAGAAGTACATGTTGGAGAGAGACATGGACTTTTCCAGAGTTAAATTAAATAAGCATAGAAACAGACACAAGCATGTGAAGTATGCATTCAAGGGAGTGAAGCAAGTTAGATATTTTTAATAATTTAAAACATCTTCATTGACCTTTTGGTCAACTTAGTGATTATAGTATCTGGTAAATATCAATGATCTCTTTGAACATTGTCAAGGATTCTATCTTGAAGAGCCTCAAATTTAGTGGTACTTAGCTGTACTTTTAAATTTCTGGTAGGACCTTTTGAAATAGTTAATGTTTTTCGAAAAATTTTGTTATAATTATATATGTAAAGTGAGACCTGAGCAATAAGACTTTAAAATAAAGCAACAAAAGACTTCTGAACTGGTTTTAATTTGAATGCAAGTTTAGAGAGACTGCTCCATTAATTTGTTTTATCTCACATGAGACAATTTAAAAAAAATAATGAGTAATATAATAAATTAAACCAAAAACCAGATTATTTTTAAGGAGGGATGTTATATAGTATAAAATTAAAGTTGAACAAAATGATAAAGTTCTTATGACTTTTAATAGACCAGGTTTCCTTTTTTAAATTATAGCTGATAAAATATGAATGGGTAAACATGTAGCAATACACTGATTACATGGCCTGTAATTAACTTTTACACCAGGTCTGATGAATAATAAATCATGATTGTATTTAATTAGGGGCATGGAACATCATATCCATAAGCCTTGCCTAAGCTGTGCAGTGCTCTACCAATTCCTACCACACCACAAATTGTCTTGTTTATTAGGTTACATTTTTTTGAGTAAGAGCTGAATCAAAATTTAGAAAAATTCCTCAGGGAAAAATTCTTGCTGTAAGAACTTTCAGTTGTTTGTACCATATATAGAACAGTTTAGGGAGCTGAAATAGTATTAGAGTGGAGGGAAGGGAATAATTTTAGCTGTGAAGTTGCTCACAGAATATGGGCCCAGGTTAATTTTTTAATTCATACTTATAGTAACTTTCCTTAACTTTTATCACCAGTTCAGGTAACTGAACTTAGTTTTTTGTAGTATCTAGCAGACTTGTAAATAGATTGTCATATAAAAAGGTTTAACTTCATATATGTGAAAATATAAATATACCTTTCCCATAGCACAATACTGCTAGCTTATCAAATAACTTTTTTCTTAAAAATTTAGTTTTGGGGGGCCTGGAGAGATAGCACAGCGGTGTTTGCCTTGCAAGAAGCCGATCCAGGACCAAAGGTGGTTGGTTCGAATCCCGGTGTCCCATATGATCCCCCCCGTGCCTGCCAGGAGCTATTTTTGAGCAGACAGCCAGGAGTAACCCCTGAGAACCGCTGGGTGTGGCCCAAAAACCAAAACCAAAACCAAACAAAAAATTTGTTTTTTCAGGTCAGGAAGATAGTAGAGCAGGTAAAACACTAGATTTGCGCATGGCCATCTGGGATTCGATCTCCAGCACCACATATGGTTGCCAAGAACTTTGCTAGGAGATATTCCTGAGCTCAGAGATAGGTGTAATCCCAGAGAACTATTATTTGTGGTTCCCAAACAAATAAAAAAAATCCAAAATCTTGTATTTAAATTTAATAATGGGATAAATACATATCTGAAATAAAAACAATACATAATTAAAATATAAAAACTATAAAATCATTAACATGTTAATTCATCCTACCTAAATAGTCATTAATGTTTAAGAAAGTAGAAAGTAACGTTTATTAAATATCTAGTATGTTAAGCCACATTTTAAATTTATACAAATTAGTTTATTTAAACCTCACTATAATTATATGTGATAGAGAATATATTTTTTGTTTTACTAATTTGAATATTGAGAACTGAGAAAATAATCTGTCACCAGATGAAATCTGGATATAAACTTAGAGATTTAGATTCTAGAATTTATAATGTTGACAGCTATAACTTATCAACTATATGCAAAATTAATTTAATCACTTGAGAACTAATGCAGGTATTGAAATATTTGGGATGAGTAATCAGGTATAGAAGCAAGTAAAATACAAAATTTTTGAAGAATAATTTTTGTTGTTGTTGAGCACACCCAGCTGTGCTCAGGGGCTGCTCCTGGCTCTATGCTCAGAAATCACTCCTAGCAGGCTCAGGGCACCATATAAGATGCTGGGATTTGAACCACAATCCTTCTGCATGCCACGCAAATGCCCTACCTCCATGTTATTTCTCAGGCCTCTGAAGAATAATTTTTATTTATCGATTAGGAAAGAATAAAATAAGATTTTTAGGAAGAATATGAAAAGTATTCCTCACTTTTTTATAAAATTAGGGCCAAAAACTGGGATTGGAAAAATATAAAACTTGCAGCAGATAAAATAGGAAGGCACATAAAATAATCACCCAGGAATGATTGTCTTGAATAGGACCTACTGCAGTAAACAAAGAAAAAAATCTGATGCAGAGGAAAATAATTGCCACACCAAAGAAAATATAGTGAAGAATCCTTAGTTGAAGAGTTGATGCAATAAGATAAGAAATAAACACAATTTCCCAGTCTCAGATTTACTTTAGTGCTGGGAATCTTTCTCACTCCCTCAATAATTGGTCGTATATAATCCATTTGTATGTGTTGTAGGGCCAGGGAGAAAACTTAAAGGATTAAAGCAAATTCCTGGCATGGCCAGGTGAGAGAAAACTCAAAGGACATGGCATGAGTAAATCTGTGTTTCATTCCTAGCATTCTACTTCTTCCCATACATTATTGGGTGTAACTCTGGTAGCACTTAGTACTGGTGTGAAGGTTCAAAACAACAGAAAAAAAAAACAAAAATTGAAAATAATATTCTAAGAAAGACATACAATTATGTCCAAGTTAGTAATAATTAAGAAAAAAACTACATGTATTATTTTTAAAAGTCATTTTTAAATTTTTATTTTGGTTAAGAAGCTGTGTTTTATATCACACAAATCCAAACACTCAAACAATAAGTGATTATGAGGTGAAAATTTCATTTACACTGCATGAGTTAAAGAATCAGAAATTAATAGTACTATGATAGTGTTCCCTCATTTGTTTTTCCAAATTTTGCTTTTTATATAAATAGAGCATTTCATGTCCTTTTATGACTTGCTTCTTTTATTCAACATTATCTTTTGGGGTCTATCCATGCTGTTTGTAGTAATAATTTATTTATGATTGCTGTTTTGTATTGGTGCAGTGTTATAAATCAACTCTAAACAATTCAGTCTCTGTAATATGCTACTGCTGTTTCTCCTTCCATAGAGAGAAAACATTTCTTCAGCATCTAAAGATTGGTTGGGTCTGTGGATACTTTGATAGACATTTTTAGGAAATGGTTTTATAAAAATTCTAGAGCTTAACAAAAATGATGCTTGTAGTACCAGGTAAATAGCTCACAAATGTGGAACCAGGTGATTTACAGTGAGAGGTAATGGCTCAATACCAGGGCACCAGTCAAGGATGGACTCTTGTGGTCACAAAACAAATAAGACAAAACAACAAGTAAGTGTCTGAAGTTTTTTTCTTTTGTTTCATAGACCCTTTAAAAGAAACCCAGTCTATAAAGTAAAGACTAAATCTCTATAGGATAAGAAAAGAGACTTCACTGACAACTCTACCATAACCCAGTGGCAATCTTGTACTTACAAAGCTGGACAGACATTAGATAACAGTAGCCATATTGGTGAATGCTGGAAATAATTAAAAGAAATTAGTTTTAACCAACCTAAAAAAGCTGTGAAAATAATAATTTTTGGCCACTGAATTTTTAGGGACTTTGTTATATAGATAAATATGATTGTTATAATAGGTATCTAAAAAAGTACAAGTGAAAATATCACTATTGTTGCACTCTACTATTTGTAGACATTTATATTTTGGGATATTGCATTATGTGTTTTAAAATATGTTTAAACTTCTGTTGGAAATTAATTTTACTTCAAATTTTACTGAAAGTAGAATTGTGATGTCAGAATGAGTTGATATTAATAAAGTATAAATAATTTTAGAATTGATTATATCAATTAATATTCCATCAGAAATTTAGGAGAATTATGACAAGAAATGGATGCTAAGAGGGATAAAGGGATATATGCATGATATCCTCTCAATAATAATGGTACAAACTACAATGTCAATAAACAAAAGAGAGAGGTAAAATTCCTGGCTCAGAGTTAGGCTGGGGTGGGGTTGAAGGAAAATTTGGAACATTGGCGGCAGGAAATATTATCTAGTGAAAGGTGTATACATTCTATATGACTGAAACTCAATCATGAATAATTTTGAATAATTTTGAACATGGTGCTTAAAAATAGATTTAAAAATTATGATCTAATAACACATATGCACTAATATTTCATTCTTTAAAATATTAATGACATAATTTGTCTATCTTGGTTTCAGATGTAATTTGAACATTCTTCATTGAGGACAGTAAGAAATAAAACATTTTAGGAATAAAAGTTTCATTAAAAATAAAGTTTAGAAGATCTTGGTTATACATCCTGGTTAATCTTTTGTAATATCTTTAATTTTAATTTAGTCATGTTGTATGGTAAGAGTATCTTACCATAGATTTTATTTGCATTTTATAGTGATTATATACTAATTCCACAAACATGTCAAATTTCTACAAAAATATGGCACATAATTCCATAACAATCATCTCTTCTCTCAATGCCAATGAACTAAATGCAGCATTTAAGATATAAAGAATGGCAAAATAGATTAAGACATTGAATCCAACATTTTGCTACTGGCAAGAAACACATCTGAATGGTTAGAGAAAACATGGATTCAAAGTCAAAGGTTAGAAGACAATCCTTAGACTTAAAAAGGTTATATGAGACAAAGGAGGTATTTTCTTAATAATAGAAGTGTATGTACAGCAGAAAGAAATTATGTTCCTAAACATATGGTCAGTAAAAAACTTAAAAACACTGCTAATAGACTTAAAGAAAGACATCACAAGAAACTGAATAGTAGTAGGATACTTTAACATCACTCTGCACATTTTGATAGATAAGCCAGGATAAAACTCAAAAAATATATATATATTTATATATATGTATATATAGGTATGAATATATATATACATATATATAGGTATTCATCTCCAAAACTTGAATACACATTCTTCTCCCATGCATATGGGACTTTACAAAGATAGACAATACACTGAGCTATAAAACATACCGCCATAAATTCAAGAGGATAAAAATTGTATCAACTATCGTCTCTAACCTTGATGAACTGAAAATAGAATTAAAGTACAAACAGGAATGGAGAAATAAGTTTAACACCTGAAAATTAAACAATTCAATAATAAAAAAAAATCAGTGGTTCAGGGATGAAACAAAGAGAAAATCAAAGTGTACCTGAAAAAAAATGACAATAAAATAAATTATCAGAATTTGTGGGGATACAGCAAAAGCAGTACTAAGAATAAGATTTATAGCTTTATAAGTATTTATCTGGAAGAAAGAAAGGAACTACGTAGAGAATTTAATAGCACTGCTTAGGAACTTGGAAAATGACCAACAAAAGGGAACAAAATTAGGCAAGCAGAAAGAAATAAGAAAACTTAGAGTAGAAATTAATAAACTAGACAGCCAGAGAACAATAAAAAAGATCAATGAACACAAGAGTTGTTTTTTGAAACACACACACACACACACAAACAAGATTATCAAACCATTAATACTCACAAAGAAAGAGAATAAATTTTTTAATTTCTTTATTTGAGCACTGTGGTTACAGAAATGTTTATAGTTGGTTTCAGTCATCGAATGTACACCACCCTTCATTATTGCAACTTTTCGCCACTAATGCTCCCCATTTCCCTCCTTCCCTACCATATCCTGCCTTCAGGAGGGACATTCTACCTCTAAGAGAGAAAATCTTAATAAATTAAATCAGAAATGCAAGGGATTATGTCACTACAGCTACAATACTACAAAAATTTGAAGAATAATCAGAGATTACTTTGAGAATCTTTATACCACAAGATAAGTGAACCTGGAAGAAATGGACTTGAAACAAACTCTCAAAGTTGAACCAAGATGATGTAGAATACCTGAATAGAGCTATCACTGCTGAGTAAATTGAAATGGTCACCAAAATACTCCCCCCTCCCCCCAAAAAAGCCCAGGGCAGACAGATGTTTTCACTAGTAAATTATTTCAAACTTTAAAAGAGAATTTACTGCCAATCCTTTTCAGGCTCTTCCAGGAAATTGAAAAAACAGAAATACTCCCAGTTTCTGTGAAACTAACATGACCCTGATGCCAAAAGAAGAGATACCACAAGAGAGAATTACTGGCTGATATACTTGATCAACACAGATGCAAAGACCCTCAACAAGATACTAGCAAATATAATTTAACAGCTCATCAAGAGGTCATAACAACAAGACCAAGTAGGATTCATTCCAGAGATGCATGGATGGTTTAACATTTTGAAGTAAATAAATATAATACACAATAATAATGAAAGGATTATAAAAATCATATGGTCATAGCAATAGATGCAGAGAAAGTATTTGACAAGTTCTAGCACCATTTCATGATAAAAACTCTCAACAAGATGGGAATTGAAGGAACCTTCCTCAATATATTCAAACTATTAACCACAAACCCATGGCAAGCATTATACTCAATGGGGAACAACTAACTGCTTTTTCTCTAAGATCTGGCATAAGATAATGTTGACCCCTCTCAGCATTTCTATCACTATAATACTAGAAATACTTATTCTAGCAATTAGGCAAGAAAAATATATCAGGATACCCAAAGAGTACCAGGTAAAAAGAAACCCAAATCAAAGAATTCCAAAGCACATCTTAGTCACAATGATGAAAACCAAAGGCAGAGATAAAATATTGAAAGCAACAATATCAAAAAGGGAAATTACATACAAATAAGCAAATTTAATATTTACACAGTTGGCTGTAATAGGATATGGTGAAAAAAATTCAATGAACTGAATGCCTCAAAAATAATACTTCACCACCCAGACTTCATTCATGCTTGAAGGAAGTATATACAGATAAACAATGGATAAACAACAGCTTGCTAACTTTACAGACTCAAAACTAAATCTAAATGAAGTACTGAAGGGGGTCTACTTTAATGCAATAAAAGATAAGCCATTTGATTAAAGGTTAGTACCTACTTTGCTTAGGTTGTCTGTTTTCTTTTTTATGTCTTATATGAATACAATATTTTGACAGTTTTATGAGTTGAAATATAATTGGTAACTTTTTGGCTCACCCTTTTATCTCCTTAATCATGTATTTTATTTGTTTGTTTGTTTGTTTTTGGGCCACACCTGGTGATGCTCAGCAGTAACTTCTGTGCTCTGTGCTCAGAAATCACTCCTGGCTTGGGGGACTATATGGTATACAGGGGATCAAACCATAGTCTGTCTTAGGTTAGCCATGGTCTGTCCTAGGTGGCACATGCCCAATCTCCTGGATTCACCACTCTGGCCCCTTAATCGTCCCTTTTGAAGGATTATCTTAAGCAATTACTAAGACCAACTGAGGGAATACTAAGGGTAATTAGATATTAGAATGGATACTGTAAAAAGATAGTCTTTATATTACTGTGGTCCAAAGATGAATTGTGCAATAAGACTGATTCTTCTCTCACTTGGCTCAGATTTTTTGTATACTCTAGGTATTCTTTATAGCGATATAATTTTGTTTTATATAGTAATATTAATTGTAGAATCAACTTTTGAGTTTCTTTTAAAAGCCTATTTGGAATTTAATTGGCATTTCTTGAATTTTATGTCTATTTAGGAAAAATACTATTTAATAAATTAAATGCTTTAAAAATAAAATAAAAAGAAGATTTTAAAATTGAGTGTCTTAATGTGTTGCATAATAATTGTGCACCCCTGTCTTAGAAGGTAAATTGTTACTGCAGAATACCAAGTCAAGTTTATAGAGAGCATGCTAGAATGTGCCACAGATTTGGAGGTAATTGCCATCTAAAGGAAGTTAATACATTTCAAAGTTCTAGAAGACAAACATATTACGTGATAAATTGAACACTCAATGAAAAAATGGTGTTAATAGAACAGAAGCAGTATTCAAATTATAATAGTACATTTACTTGAAAAAGCAGATAAATATAGTTAATCATGTTTTAGGAAAAACAGAAAATTGTATTACTATATCTGTTTATGACAATAATAGCAAGGAAAGGAACTACAAATTAAAAGCTATTGTGAAGTCAGTCACTAGAGAGGTGAACAGACATGCTGCAGTGGCTAAAGATTAAAGAGTTGGACTCATATTCAAGATATGACTGAGGACTGTGCTCCAGAGGAAAATTGAATTAGGTTTCTAATAAAAGTTATCTAGTCTTTGAAGTAGAGGCTACAAATAAGAGCCCTAAAAGTGTGGAGGAAAAAGAACCATCTATTTCAATACAACTTTAAAACTTCAAACAACTTTAAAGTTGAGTTGCCAAACTTGAACATGTAATTAAAATCTGCATTATTCAATCAGTGAAAAAAAAGAAATATAAACAAAAAATGGATTGTAAAACTGGAGAAACATGATTTTCTACTAGATGTAAATAAAAATATCCTCACTTGGGGCCCTGAGAGATAGCACAGCAGTAGGGCTTTTGCTTTGCACTTAGCTAGATCAGGCCTGACAGTGATTGGATCCTGACATCCCATATGGTCTCCGAGCCTGCTCAGGAGTAGCACCTGAGGGCAGCTGGTATGACCCAAAAACCAATAAATAAATAAATAAACAAATAAAAATGATCCTGTTCATAAATCACCATTATCTAACACACATTTCTACTTCCAAGGAAATAATGCCACAGAGAATGATAGACCAATATGCAGTTATGTGAAATTTGAAAAAACAAAACATATTCACAAATGGTTTGCATGAATGGTTTCTTTCAGTGCCAATGAAGTATAATATAATCTTATAAAATGACAAATAAAATAGTCTTGTGTTACTTACAAAAATATATAAACTATTGACAAAATTAGGAAGTTATAAAAATAAAACACACTAAAATAAATAATTTTAGAAAATTAAAAAATGTTTTTTGGATTTAAAATTATAATGTATGCATTATGTGTATATATGTAACAAATAATAGACTGGTATAGTTGAGAGGAAGATATTTGGAATAAAATGCAAAGAAATAAAGAGTTGGTAAATATAAAAATGAAATAAAAAAGCATGTAAGTGTGGAATAAGGTAAACTATAATGAGTTTCAAAAGTATAGCCAAAAAATATGATGAGAAAAAGTAGTTTTAGATAATTTATAAAAACATGCATTTCAGACACAAAATTTTCAGTCCTGACAAAAATCCATTCTGGAAACTATTACAAATGAAAGGTTATAGAGGCAAAAGACCATGTTAATTCAAAGGATTACTTGAATAGAAAACAATTTAAGAAAAATCAATATATATTTGTTTTTTAAATACGGTGGAGATATAAAGAATATTATCTATCATAAAAGAATGAAATGAAACAATGAATTATGGCCTCAAAATATTTAACATACACATGTCCAGTGTTACTAAGAGGACTTAATTAAGCCACAGTTACAGCAATAGATTTGCAGATGCATTTAGTAAAACAAAAAATATTTTAAAGAATAATTTGTGTCCTTGAACAATTCAATAAACAATAAATATGTATGAGACCTAGTACGGGGCTTATACAAAGAGAATCTTCACTCTATCCATGTACTCAGAGGTTAATGACCTGGTCTTCTAAGTGTATTAAAACGTGCCAAATGTAATATACTAAAAACCACAATGCTACCTTTTCAAGGGATGAGAATGTTGATATGTATTGATTGAAATTCAGCCCAACACACATCTGATTTGGATTTAAACATATGTAATAAAGTATAGATACCTAGGTAAGTTGGCTATTGACTGATGCTGATGAGAAGGAACAAAATGAAAGTATGGAGGAGGGGCCAAAGGGATAGCACAGGGGTAGGGCGTTTGCCTTGCCTGTTGCCTACCTGAGATAAGGGGGACCTGGTTCGATTCATTGGCATCTCATGTGGTCCCCCAGTCTGCCAGAGGCAATTTCTGAGTGCATAGGCAGGAATAACCTCTAGGTTCTTGGGTGTGGTCCAAAAACCAATCAATCAACCAATCAATAAAGTTTAAAAAAATAAAGTATGGAGAGGTAAAGAGGA
The DNA here is from genome assembly GCA_004027635.1 of Crocidura indochinensis. NCBI lineage: Eukaryota > Metazoa > Chordata > Mammalia > Eulipotyphla > Soricidae > Crocidura > Crocidura indochinensis. The sequence continues at coordinate 2,466 of PVKC010003180.1, read as the reverse complement.
AATAAAGTACTATATGTATGTTTTCTTTTTTTAATACATATTTTCTTTTTGTTATTATATCAAAGATGCAAAGAAAGAGGACAAGGTAAAGTAACAGTGAGAAGATAATCATCCATAAACAGAATTCTCAGAAGAAATCCCCTTACTGACAACTTAATTTTGAACTTTCAGCCAAAGAGCATTAAGAAAAATAAAACACAACCCATGCACAATTACTTTGTCCCTCAAGCCCCCAGATTGTAGTAGATTATAACATTTCTTAGCAATTCACAAAGCAATCTAAAGCCACAACATTTATGTAACTCCTTTAACATTGAAGGAATAGTATTTTTTAACAGTTCCATGCATTGACTTGCAAGCAGCCGATCCAGGACCAAAGGTGGTTGGTTCGAATCCTGGTGTCTCATATAGTCCCCTGTGCCTGCCAGGAGCTATTTCTGAGAAGACAACCAGGAGTATCCCCCCCTGAGCACCACCCGGTATGGCCCCAAAACAAAACAAAACAAAACAAAAAATTAGAGTCAAAGGAACACAGCTAAAACGTTGTTAGAGTAGCAATTGTTTGCATAGGCCCAGCATGGAAAGGAAAAGGGGCATGGAAAGGAAAAGTCTTGGCCTAAATACAAGAAGACCTTACCCCTGAAGTTTTCTGGCATAAGACCAACTCTAAGCTCCAGACATACTAAATTGTCCAACCCAAGTCATAGTAGTACCAATACACTTCTCTTTTTCACACAGTTGCTGTTGTTGGTGTCAGGTTTATATGTATATTTTCTTATAAAAAATTATAATAAGACCTAGAGTAGGGATAGCAAAATCTTCACATATCTGTAAAAATTATGAATTTTGATTATGTGATATTTGCTCACTTGTAATTTTCCATTTGAAAAATATTTAAAAAATAAAAACAATTTAAATGAATGATTGATAGACAAGAACAAGAACTTGGTTTTGGATAAGCTATATAAGAAGTCATAAGACATAGAAGACACATAAGACAGTAAAGGGTTTGCTTTGTGCACAGCTGACAAAGGTCTGATCCTCAGAACCACACTAACTCCAGAACCTCTCAGTGTGATAATACGACACTGGTATAAAATATTCTAGTTTTGTCTTGATATTTTGATATGTAGTTGCTATCACAAACTGATAAAATGCAATCGTATGAATTTTATTACAGTAGCAGCCGAGGTTTTTTTGTTTGTTTGTTTGTTTGGTTGTTTTTTGGGCCACTCCCGGTGACACTCAGGGGTTGCTCCTGACTATGATCTCAGAAATCGCTCCCGACTTGGGGGACTATCTGGAATGCCAGGGATCAAACCACAGTCAGTCCTAGGTCATCTGTGTGCAAAGCAAACACCCTACCACTGTGCCCCAGCACCAGTCCCCCCAGCAGAGTTTTAACAATTCTTTAGGAATTACTATAAAAAGAACTATGGACCAAAATGGGTGTGGCCCCCCAAAATGAATTATGTAAGTAGAACAGTTATGAAAAAATTTGATTTCTATATCGAAGATCAGATCAGTCACCTTGAATGGATTACAGTGAATCTAAAATATAAAGTTTCTGCAAGAATTAATGGCAATAGTATTAATAAAATAATAAAATATGTCATCAAGTACAAGTATCACAAAGTGTTGGAAAATAATCAAGTTTCCAGTAATATTTTATTGGAAATCTTAAGATACCAGTACTTCACCAAGAAATACAGAAAGTCCTAAGAGGCAAGTAAAATGACCCCAATATTTCAAATCAGTTATGTTTTCATTCATGTGTGAAGGTAGCCTAAAAATAAACTTGCAAGAAATCCTAAAATATACTACTCATGTGTTTGTTCTAAGATGATCATCTGAACAAAAATCATTCATCAGCAAAACACAAAAATAACAATAAGTTGGTCTTTCTGTTTTGTCTAATGTCTTGCATATTGTATTTACTTTTGTGAAGGTGGAAAGTCAGTGATCTTCAGTGAAGCAGGCTAGTGGTTCAATGCAAAAGTTTGATAATACAGTGTGAAAGATTGACTGAGCTACCTGGTGGTGCTTTGGGGCCAACAGAGTATACCTAACAGTGGTCAGGATTCCCCAGGACAGCACCCTGCAATACTCCGGGAAGTCATGGTATATGAAATCGAAACCTGGCCAGGGTATGTTTGGCATGCACCCTAACTGCAGTAAGATTTTCTGACTCAGAATATTCAAAATATCAAAAAACCTTATAACATATGGCTAGGAAATGTTTCTTTAACCTTGTTAATAGTGTGTCTATTTTTTTAATAATAATTTTTATTTTGAGCAAAGTGGGTTACATATCTTTCACAATAATATTTTAAGTACATATTAATATTGAATCAGGGGAATTCCCACCACCAAAGTTGTCCTCCCCTCACCCCTAATTTTTGCATGTAAAGAAAGCTCTTGTTGACAATAATATTTTAGGTACATGATAACTTAATATCAGGGGGA
>PVKC010003179.1:0-40134 GCA_004027635.1 Crocidura indochinensis | reverse complement strand
ATCCTCCATTCAATTAATCATCTTCTAGAGACATTTGGACAATCATAAGTTTGAGAGATATTTGAAGCTACTTATTTTTGCTTCTTCCAGGAAGCCCCAATTTGTGCAGAGAAACAGAGGTGGTGAAGTGACATATTTTTAGTAATTCTAGTCCCTTGAGTGCAGGCAGAGAGAAAGAAACTTGAAGAAGAATGCATCCAGTATTTATATTGCAATTCTCTTGGGGATATAGTCCATTTTCAGAGTTAGAATTTTTATTTGCTTTGTCTGTTGAGTAAATTTTCATCAAGAAGAGAAAAATTTTACTAAATAAACATAATTCTGATTTTATTTTTATACTACTTTAATTTGAATATTACATTAATATATATATCAAATTGTGAATGGATTTTTCAGACATAGTCAGCATAACTAATTCATAATTTTCAAAACCCCATACTAAGAATCTAAACTTTCTTCAAGTCTCTTAGTTCAATTCTAGGTACTTTTATATACTGTTTTCTGCCTTAAAGGTGTCATTTCTTCTCAACTTGGGGACTCAACACTGAAGGAAAATAACCTTCCTATTCTTTGTCATCGCACTTATTCATGCATATCTTCACTGCATTTCTTCTGCATAATTGCATTTCAATTTGATTATTTTACTGCCCTGTTGATCAGTCCTCTGGAAGTAACTTCCAGTCCAGACTGTATCCTAATATTTATGCCAATTATTTGTATGGGAATTGTGTAATTTAAATGTTTTTGACTGAATATATCATGAATAAAATCTATATAAACATTGGTCATAATGGCAAAGCATCATAAAGAGCTTTCTTTTGTAAAATATGAATGTATTATGCCTTATACCTTAGCATAAAATTTTTTTCATGTACTTGCAAGTCCCTCATTCAATGTTTAGTTATAGTTTAGTCTAAAATTAAAGCTGCTATGACCATTGATGTAACTTTGTGAGGTTCTGATTTGAACCCCTAACAAAGGCACAAAATAAACAAACAAATTAGAAGTGAAGATTTTAGGCAGGGACTCCAAAACCAAAATGGCCATTCTGTAAGGTTCTGGGACTGTGTTTAACAAAGTTCATGGGAAAACAAGATGCTTAAAAACAAATATAAGCTGGGCATAAAATTGGGTATATGTGCCCTCACTGTGCCCATAACTGTTAACCCTGTCATCATTCTTCTATGTATTTATTTAGAATTTAGCACATTTAAAAAAATCAAGGTCATTCATTTGTATCTCTGGACTCAGATTTAGATTTCAAACTAACAAGAGGTGGTCAGCAATATGATTATGACAGCCATTTAGAAGCAATCCTGTAAAATAAATTAAACTTTATTTCTAATATTATAAAAAAGAAAAATATTTTAGTCTTATGTGCACCTTTTCTTTGTCTTTTATTTTTTGGGATTTTTTTTTGGTCACACCCAGAGGTCCTGGATTACTCCTGGCTCTGTACTCAGAAATTGCTCCTAGCTCGGGGGACTATATGGATGACAGGAATGGAACCTGCATCTGTCCTGGGTTAGCCACGTGCAAGGAAAACGCCCTACCACTATGCTACCACTTCAGCCCCTTTGCCTTCTTACTTCCCTCTTACCATCCCTTCTGAGCTTATTTTTACTGGAACATGATGTGTGAACAATAGGTCTTTTTTGTGCTGTGTCTAGTTTTCACAAAGGCTGACCCTTCTTAACACACTACTTATTTATTGTCTTAGTTTTAGACTTAGCAGATGGTTGAAGGCAACTACCTAGGAATTGAAACTTGAAACAGCTTGAAAGGTGCTCTCCCTGCTTTGCACATCGTTAACTCCTTTTCCAATGTTTGTGGGCTTTCTCTGTGGCACTGTAGGTAACTGCAGCTTCTGAAAACAGAGCCCTTCATTCGCTCATTGCTGCGAGTTTCCCCAGAAAGTTGTATGCAGCCTCAGTCCAGGGACAGAAAATGCATAGTGAATTGGAATGGAATCCTTAATTCTAAATACCTATTACTAGAAATTTCTAGTACCTTCAAAAGTGCCAGTGACGGTGGTTAGAGCCTGAATCTCAGGTTACTTAGAAAAGTAGATGCAGGCCTGAAGAAATGGTTAAGGGGCATGAACCAATGTATGTATAACAAGTTCCAGGACCGGATTTTAAGCCAAAACCATGTCAACATCATTCTCCAAGGCTGAGGTAGCTTTGGTGGCCTCAAGCATCATTGGGCCCCAATAGTTCCTCTCCAAATCGTAGTATTATAAAGTGTGGAACAAACATGTATTGTTTGTCAGTCTGATGACTGCTTTCTGCCAGGGTTGGTGGACTATTTTTATGATTTTATCTTGACACTACACTCATGAGTCACCACTAGAAGTGCCCAGAAGACCATACGGGATGGCAGGGATCAAATCTACATTGACCTTAAATAAGGCAAATACAGTACCTGCTATATTATTACTCCAATCCCAAAATATATTAAGGTTTTAAATGTAGCATTTGATGACTTCTATTGAGGTATCCACCTGCAAACAAACCACATATCTCTCATGTCTTGTTAACTGTCTTATATTTAAAAACCTACAATAGCTTGAATATGCTCTAGCACTGTATTTCATCAGAATACTCATTATTAGACTTTCTATAAATATTGGAGGCTTCTAAATAAATATTCATCTTATAAAATTAATAGTCATTAGTTAGCTTGAAAGTTATAATGATAATTTATAGTTTGGATAATGTTAAAATGCCATATGTCAAATAAATCTTGTTGAACAGATATTCTTGATTTGCCTGTTTCAAATCCTAAGTGAGGGATCTGAAGTGAATAAGATTGGGGGCTTTGGTGGTGGAAAGGTTACACTGGTCAAAGAGGGTGTTCTTTCTATAAATAAACCCAACTACAAACAAATTTGTAATCATGGTGCTTAAATAAATATATTATAAAAATCATTTAATCTAAATGCCAAACAATAAAATATGACAATAAAACAACCATATTAACCTGATTAAAATTTATAAATTATTTTTTGTAAAGAGGCAAAATTATACTCAAATAATGACAATTTCAGATATTCGTGATGAAATTACAAAAGCACACAGCACCGGGGAATAATCAACAAACACTGATATTCTTTCATTCACTGTTACTTGTCTACTCCCTGTTTTGTAGAAACCAGATATAACACTTTTTACCTGTCTTGATAAGGTATATCAATTCTTGTCTATTTGCCTCTGTTCCCGAACATATTTCTGTGACGAAAGTTAAATCATGACTGTGTAGTATGGCTCCTTAGCTTGCCTATTAGCATCTCTAAAATGGTGGCTTTCTACAGCAGTTTAGCATAAATTTTAAATATTATCCCCATAAATGCAGCTACTAATCATTTATTAGTGTAAAAAAGGTCTTTGAAGAGAATCCATTAATGCACAATATCCACAATTGATAATCATTTGATAATTATCTTTATTATTCAGAAGGTATGTAATATTATGTTTTCTTTCCTTTGAAGTATGATATAATCTAACAAGCTAGCTTAGAATTTGTATCACAACTGAGAGGCAAGATGACTTTACATTTATCAGACAATATGGAATTCATTACCATGTTCTTCAATGATTTGAAGTCACCACTATTTTTTGTTTGTTTGTTTTTGGTTTTTGGTCACACCCAGCAGCGCTGAGGGGTTACTCCTGTCTCTACACTCAGAAATAGCTCCTGGCAGGATCAGGGGACCATGTGGGATGCTGGGATTCAAACCACCAACCTTCTGCATACAAGGCAAATGCCTTATCTCCGCCCCCTCCACCACTTTTTTTTTATTGTGTATTTAAACCTTAAGATCTGATTTTTCAGTAAATGAAACCAGGATCTCCTCGAAGATTTGGGAAAGTTTTATTTTGTATATAAAACTGTATTTTATGGGTCTGAGAGTGAGTTTTTGAAAGAGCATAACAGCTGAATAGAATAGAATAAATTGTTTTGACATTTTATCAGCAACTCTTCTAGAGTGATTGCTAATATGACACGATCCCTCCCTGGATTTCAGGACTTGAAATAACATGAGGGTGACTGGGAAGATAAATTTAATGTATTAAACTGGTTATGAAACTTTTGGAAGACAATGGATTTTTCAGAGGAAATCAGGTCTTATTTTTAATTTTATTTATTTTTTAGCCAGTGGGAAATATTCATCTATGACAGAAAGAAAATTTCCTCCAGGGTTAGGGATAAGCATAAACATTTTAAAAAATGAATAGTAAAGATAACAGCTTTCATGGAGATTAAAGAGAAGGGGTCTCATCAGGGAAATTTCCCTAAAGTGTGTAGTTATTTGTTGTAATTTAAATAATGTACACCAATCTAGGTAGTCTTGCTTTAAAATTATAGCAGATGAGTCTTTGAATTGTGAATGTAAGTAAATTTCCTTGTCTATCTTAATGAACGTAATAAATCTAGACAGATGGTTTTCCTTTTCAGTGACTTGTACTTAGAAATGACTTATTTTGAGGAAAATTAAACTATCTGTTGAATAATTCAAAAATGCTTCAAATACATTGACATCTCAGTTAAATTGAAATTCTCGTCAGCTTTTACCTAAAGCAATACTTTAGGTGAGTCTTTTAATTAGCCTCAATTCACCAAAACTTTCTCCCTTCGAAAATTTATCCTCCTCAATATTTGCTAAAAGGACCATGCAAGATGCAAGTGGGCCTAGGTCCTGATTTCCTGATTGGGAAAGCTTCTCTGCATACACATCATTCTAGAAACCTGTCTTAATTTCAATCAATATTCCAGCACTAAGATGTTGACCTCACCTTTTACCTCATCTTTAGAGTTCTCCTTATAACCAACACTATTAATACCCAAGGCTAACTATATTTCCAAAATGAAGATGCAACCATAATCCATCCTGCAATATCCAGTTTGTTCTCCATGTGCTCACATGATTTCTTTGTGTTTTGATGAATTCTGACCTCAGTTTTTATACATCCTATTTTTCAATTACCACTACCAGATTCAGTATAATGCTCGTGTGCTCTACTTGACAAAATTTTGTCTAAAGTTAGATTATGTTAAAATTCCACTCCTCTTCCCCATATATGCTACAGCACACTGGTAATTCTTTAAGAAAAATAGCTATCATATTTGTTTAACATTTATATTTTGGCATATCACATTATTGGTGTCCAATTGACATGTCTTAAGCAAAAGTGATATATTTTACATTAAAGTGAATTCTTTGGGAAAAATGTGACCATAAAGAATAGGAGCTTACTCTTTAAACAAAGATATAGTACAGCAGGGATGGCACTTGCCTTACATGTGGTCAACCTGATTTGAATCCCTGACAGAAAATATGATCTCTATACCCTAAGTGTCATCCCTGAGTGTATAGACAGAAGTTGACCCGGATTATAGTTGGGTGCATCCTTAAATTTAAAAATGAAGTTAGCTTAAGAATATATTCAACATTCTCTGCTAATGATACTTAGGAACTAGAAATCTAAACTTAAGAAATCTGTCTTTGGAGTCATATCTGTAGCTCCATGGTAGGGTGTTTGTCTTGCATATGGCTGACCTAGGACTGACCTTGGTTCAATCCCCTGGTGTCTCAGCTATTCCCCCAAGCCAGGAGCGATTTTTGAGCACAGAGTCAGAAGTAACCCCTGAGCATCATCTGGTGTGGTCCCAAACCAACCAACCAACCAACCAACCAACTAACCAAAAAAACTAAAAGCAAAGAAACAAACAAAAGAAAAAACCCAAATCAGTCTTTATATGTTTCTTTGGGGTTGAAAGTGTGTCTATTTTATTTCTTGGTTTTGTGTTTTGTTTGGGCCCTGCTACTTACAATGCTAAATGTCATGCAGTGTCTGCTAAAGTTTCACTCTCAGATATGCTCAGTGTGCTCTGGGGGCCAGGTAGTACTAAAGAAATAACCCAGGACACTTCTTACAAAGCCTACAGTCCAGGCTTTTTAATTTTTTTCTGATACCCTATATATATTTTTTTATTTTTAAAGATACTCTGAGCGCAAGAAAGTATGTATCTCCTGAACAAAACAAAGATGCCAGACACTTATAGTTTCCAAAGTCTTAAGATTCTGTGTAGCTTTAGGACTCTGAGGCCAAATATAAGTAACACGTAAGAATCCCCCTTCTTTTCTTTTCTCTCAGCCCAGAAAATAATTTTCAATGAACTATCTCTTATTTGGTTCAGATTATTTTCCAGTAAGTTTTACTGGCACAGACATGCATGATTATTGGCAGGCCAGCACTGGATAATGATTCATCTCAGCATAAAGTGTTTAAAGCTTTGACGAAAAATACCATTCCCAAGGTGTTATTCAGAAATGCGTACCCATTCTTTTTAGAGAAAATACCTAATTCAGTTTGGTTGGTAACAACTGAGTTATTCTGTTTATTGATCTCTTGTCCCTGGGTAAGAATTTGTTAGGAGGCAATGTTGGCTGTCTGGGCATTTAATAGGATTTTCTCCAAACAGGTGTGCTATTCAACTCCTCTGGGAGTGAGAAGGACAGCACAAAGGAGATCTGAAGGAAGGGAGGTTTTAGAAAGAGCTGAAAGGCAAACAGATTGGACTTTGATTGTTCAGGATAGAATGACAGAAAGAATAATGGGTGAATCTCATTCTGTTTGGTTGGCAATTTATTGGAGTATAGGATTGTCAAGCTGATTCCGACTCTCAACTATCTGAAACAAAGGCGAAGAAACTTGTCATGATTGGTGCTTAGATAACCGCTATGATTTAAGGCCTGTGATCTGAGTACCCTGAGAAATTCTTACCCGAAATAGATGGAATGCTAACTCAATATGAGGTTTTGGCTCATCACATTGAAAGTAATTTCCCAAGCACTTTGTAAAATGACTTGGCACATTTGGGCTGCAAACTAAGGGAAGGGAATTGCTATTGGTCCAGAAAGCTGGTTTGCCTAAGAATCTGAATGTCCTACTGGGATAATTTTCTTCCTGGGAAGATAACCTTTTGAAAGAGGAATCATGAATCATTAAGGCAAATGTGAACCTGATAGCCTGGATAACTGAGAATCCATATGGTAGGGAGGCTTTTGGAAGCACTTTACAGCTACTAATGCCAAAGGTTCAGCTTGTTGATTAGATATCTCAGTCAGATTTTCAGAGAATCTATTCACGGTGTTTAAAACAATCTACAAAGGAGTTACATATATGTATATTTATAGTAATTTCATGAATAGGTAAGTATAGACAGACACTTAGCAATCATTGGTGTCAATGACCATGGTCCTTGACTTTAAACATAAGGGCTCTTAAAGTTCAAATTGTGAATTTCTTAGAAAATTAGAATGCAGAGCTTATAATTAAGATCATTTTTTATCTGGTTCAAAACTAATCATTTTTACACTGGGTGTAGAAGTGATCCCCAAGTTGAACTTGTCTATATTGAAATCATATGGGGAACTTGGACAAAATCTTTTGCCTTATCCAAAATTCTAAGTTCTGTGTTTTTGATGAAGGCTCTGAGATATTTTTTTTAATATCCTAGGCAATAGCAAATCAGAATTCCATTACATGAGGAAGACTTTGGGACTACTCCCAAAATATGAGCCACATATAGTTACGGTTATATTACCACAACTTTATTAGTATTGAATGTGTCTAAATAAGATCTTGTTATCAGAACTTAGCATATCAAGGTCATCATTTCTGTGTAGTATTCAGTCCTCTCCTTTGGATATTTCAATAATCACTCTACCAAATAGAAGAAAAACACACACTGCATATAGTGACAATGATGTAAGATGCTGAGTCTGGCTTTTGAAAAGTATTAAATATAATTTTGATAAAATGGAAAACACCTTGAGCCTCATCCCTAAAATTTACATAAGATAATCACTGACTTTTCCAAGCTTTAATAACTATAAACCACAAATGGATATTTTAAACTTTTTATCTTATCACAATTTTGAACTAAAAATAATTACTTTATTCAAATTTTAGAGGCTACTAGCAACTATCATGACAATGTTAATGAGTGAGAGAAGTAGAATGCCTGTCTTAAATACAGGCAAGGGACAGGAAAGGAGGGAGATGAGAGGCATTGGCAGTGGGAGCATTGCACTGGTAATGCTCTTTTTATGACTGAAACCCAACTAAAATGATTGCAATCATGGTGCTTAAATAAAGATATTATTTAAAAGAAACAAATGAAAAAAAAAAGAAACAAATGTTAGAGGCTAAACATTTAAAATGAAGATAGTTACTTATCTGTTGCTTTCTAAAGCTGACTTATTACAAAAGTTTAATATTCAAAATAAATTTTTAAATTTAAAACTTCAATGTTTATTTTAGAAAAACATTTGAAAATTTTAAAAATAAATGTTTCATTTAGCTAATTATATTAATCTATCTCACATTACACTTTTAAACATACCAAATGATGTATTTGTTTTAAACTACATTATTATAAATATTTACATAGAATTTATTAAATAGGTATCATACAAATAGGTAGAACATAAAGTATTTCTTAAGATACTCTGCTTTAGGGGGCCGGGCGGTGGCGCTGGAGGTAAGGTGCCTGCGCTAACCTAGGAAGGACCTCGGTTCAATCCCCCGGTTCCCCATATGGTCCCCCGTGCCTGCCAGGAGTGACTTCTGAGTGAATAACCAGGAGTAACCCTTGAGCATCACCGGGTGTGGCCCAAAAACCAAAAAAAAAAAAAGATACTCTGCTTTAGATTTAAGATTAGTTAGGAACCAATCATAGATAGGTATAGAGGAGTGGAAAAAAACTAAATTGAACTGATGAACTGAATGTATATGATATAAAATGTAATAGGCAAGAATGAGTACAGGATGTGATACACTTGCTGGCATATGGCATGGCTGTGGTTGCCTCTATGCTGGTTCTAATACCTGGCATCATGTATGGTTCCCTGAGTACTGCCGAGGGTCATTCTTTTTTTGCTTTGTTTTGTTTTTCGGGCCACACCCGTTTGATGCTTAAGGGTTACTCCTGGCTAAGCACTCAGAAATTGTCCCTGGCTTGGGGGGGACCATATGGGACACTGGGAGATCGAACCTCGGTCTTTCCTTGGCTAGTGCTTGCAAGGCAGGCACCTTACCTCTAGCGCCACCTCACAGGCCCCGCCAAGGGTCATTCTTAAGTGAAGATCAAGGAATAGGTCTTTTGCAACACAAGTTAGGGCTCCATTTGCTCAAGCATATTTTATGCAGACAAATGCATACATACAAATTATGTTATACAAGCATATGCATGTGTAGGATTTTTATTAACTCAGCTCACAATTTAATAAGAAGGTAAATAACCAAATATGTTTATCATATATATTTAAAGCATGATTTTTAAACAAGCAGTATAAAATAGTTTAATTTTATATTATTGTATTTATTTTTGGCCACCTGGCAACGCTTAGGGGTTACTCTTAGCTCAGCATTCAGAAATCACTCCTGGTAGGCTCAGAGGATCATACAAGATGCCAATGATTGAACCCGGGTTCGTCTCTGGATGTCTGTGTGTCACGCAAAACTACCAATGTGTTGGGGCCGGGCGGTGGCGCTGGAGGTAAGGTGCCTGCTTTGCCTACGCTAGCCTAGGAACCGACCGCGGTTCGATCCCCCGGTTTCCCATATGGTCCCCCAAGCCAGGAGTGACTTCTGAGCGCATAGCCAGGAGTAACCCCTGAGTGTCACTGGGTGTGGCCCAAAAAACAAAACAAAACAAAACAAAAAACTACCAATATGCTCTTGCTCCAGTTCCTAAAAATAGTTTTATTCAATGTTTATTTAACACAGGCAACTTTTTATCATGAGCACTAAAATTCTTTTTTTTTTTTATTTTTCGGCCACACCCAGTGACGCTCAGGGGTTACTCCTGGCTATTCGCTCAGAAGTCACTCCTGTCAGGCACGGGGGACCATATGGAGAATCGGGGGATCGAACCGCGGTCTGTCCTAGGTTAGTACAAGGCAAGGCAGGCACCTTACCTCCAGCGCCACCGCCCAGCCCCCTAAAATTCTTATTAAATCAATCAATCCTTCCTTAAATTATTTATGGTATTCTTATAGACATCAGACAAATATTGCTAAAATCTGCATAGTCATCCCACCCCTTCTCTCAAAAGAAGTCAAACAACCTCCCAAAAAGTACCCAAAATAGCTAATACATTAATCTATAGTAATAAAAAGTACTATTGCATTGTTGTATTGAACTAACAACAGACATACACAGTCCAGTAGGATAGATTTGAGACTCAGATAAACTCTCAAAAGTATGATAAATATTTTATGACAATAAATCAAGAATATAAATAGATGAAAGCCCTCTTCAAAAATGGTATTGACAAAACTAGCTAGTCATATACAAAGGATGAATCAGACCAATTATCATACACCAAGCTCAAAAGTTAACTTAAAATGACTAAACTGAGACACTATATCCAAACATATAAAATGCATCAAAGAAAACCCAGAATCAGTAATCCATTTTAGCGCTTTCAAATTGACTATGCGATCTCTTCAATGTCGCAACTCCATTGGCAAGGAAAATAAAAGTAAAAATAAACAAATGGAACCATATCGAATTATAAAGTTTATGGCTGAAAGAAACTATCATTAAAACAGAGTTGAAAAAATAACTCAAAGTGTTGTACTATATGTTTTGTATGTAGAATGCCTGAGTTCAACCCTTTGTGCTACATACTCCCACCCCCTCACCCAAATAAAAGGCTAGTAGTGATCCCTTAGAATCTGGAGTAGGATCTGAGCACCACATTTAATCTATATAAAATTTATAAAAAATAAATAAGCCCAAAATAAATCAATTAATGCAACAATTTTTTTATTTTTTATTCATTACCCAAAATATTTTTCAGAATCAAAATATGCTTTATTCATTACCAACTTGTTCTACACATTTCTCAAAAATTATCTATGAGAAAGGACTAATATCCAAGATATATAATATAAAGACAGTCACAAAGCTCAGCAACAAGAAAATAAACAACCCATCAAAAAAGAGGGAGAAGAATCGAACATACCCCAAGAAGACTTAGAGCCATTAATCAAGCACATGAGAAAATACACATAGAAGATTTTTCCCTTGCATGCAGGAATCCTGTTGCAATCAATGCACCACACATGGTCCCCTCGGAAATGCAATAAGTAATCCCTGAGAAAATAGCCAGGAATAAGCTTTCTTTGCAATTTGCTATGTACATTTCCTCAGAAAAATCATTGAAACAACAAATTATAGGAAAATATAGAGAAAAAGGAAACTTTGTTCACTGTTGGTGGTTATATAATTGCTTCAGTCTCGAAGGAAAACAGCCCAGAAAATTTTTAAAAATGAAATTACTATACAACAGTAAATCCATTCCTTACTATCTATTCCAGGAATACAAGAATAACAATGCAAAAAGAGACATGTGGACCTATATTTATTGCATTGCTATTTACAATAGCATAGATATGAAACTATCTAAGTGTTGAATGACTGAAGAGTGGTCACAATAGACACAGTATTCAGGTATAATGGACTACTACTATTCATCTTAAAGAAAGCGTGAATTATTTCCCTTGTCTACAAATGAGAGAATCTGGAGGGAGTTAGATTGAAAAAATCAATCCGAAGAATAATACTAAGTTAAGTCACTCATATGACATATAAAGAAATGAAGTTAAGGGGTTTACCATATCTGATTAAAAATGCTTAGGTTTTGACAACACAAATATTATTATGGGGCCTTACAGTTTTCAATAGACAATAGTAGAGAAACATTAGCATTTGGTATTGTTCATGCTATTATACTCCTAAAATATAAACATTTTTTTTCTTTTTGGTTTATTGACCACATCCAGTGACGCTCAGGGGTTCCTCCTGGCTATGTGCTCAGAAATCGCTCCTGGCTCCTAGAACCATATGGACTAAGGGGGATTGAACTGCTATTCGTCCTAGGCTAGCACGCTCCAAGGCAGATGACTTACCACGTATGCCACTGCTTCGGCCCCATGAAATACCAATATATATATATATATATATATATATATATATATATATATATATATATATATATTATATATATATTTTAGTTTTTGGGTCACTCCCGGCAGTGCTCAGGGGTTACTCCTGGCTCCATGCTCAGAAATTGCTCCTGACAGGCACGGAGGACTAAAATACCAATATTTTTTAATTTTATAAGCAATAGATACTTTTTTACAAAAAAGATAAAGTTAAAAGTTTCCCTAAGAATAAAATTATTTTTAAAAAGGTATTATTTTAAAAAAAGGTAATTTGGATTTTTTTCTAGGACACAGTAAAGAACAAATTATATTTAAATTTTTGCTTGATTTCTAAGCCTAAAGTCATCATCCTTTCCCAAGTATGACTTCTTGCAGCTAAATTGGATTGTGAATCATATGCTATTGTCTTCAAAATCAGTTCCAGTGAGATGGCTGACTGTTCATTGTTTAAGACAATAAAGTTGTGTGGCAGCAGGATTTTTCCAGTTACGTTTCAGAAACGAGATGTCCAAAACCAGAGCATGTAATGAAAACTCTGAACCCAAACCATGATATTCAGGCCCTGACACAATTATATGAAGGTCTTATGAAATGCTCTTTCACATTTATTTGATTTTTGAAAGAAAAGTAATGTACGAGTGAAAGAGAAATATCATGCACTCACGTTGCCTTTTCAGATTTAAGTGCTCAAAATAATACTGAAAGATTTTGAAGAGATTAGAAATATATCCATCAAATGCATTATCCATGTCCAAGGGTTTAAATTGAAACTATCAGTAAGCCTTGATTTCTTTGTATAATTTCAGCAGCTAAATTCTTCTCATGGCTAGATGAGAGAACACAGGTGAGAATAACAAACTTCATTCAGTTTCAATTATATTATTATTATTCAACATAATCTTTAAAATTGAGCATAATTTATTGTCTAGAACATGTTAAAAGGAAATAAGCATATTTTGTGTGCGGCTTCCTTCCCGTATATCTGGTTTATACTGTAAAGTTTTGTTTCACCTGCATTTTCTTATTGCATTTTGATGATTCCTCCTCCTACACCTCTTCTTTTTCTTCTACTTCTTCTTCTTCTTCTTCTTCTTCTTCTTCTTCTTCTTCTTCTTCTTCTTCTTCTTCTTCTTCTTCTTCTTCTTCTTCTTCTTCTTCTTCTTCTTCTTCTTTTCTTCTTTTTCTTCTTCCTCCACCTCCTTCATCTCCTTCATCTTTTTCTCCTTCATCTTCTTTGTCTTCTTCTTATTATTATTTGTTTTTAGTTTGTTAGGTCACACCTAGTGGCTTTCAGACATTTCTCTGATATCTGCCCTAAGAAATTAATCCTGGCAGACTGAAGGGATTTATTCTTTGTCTTCTTCTTATTATTATTATTACTATTATTTGGTTGTTGTTTGTTAGACCACACCTATTGGCTTCAGATATTTCTCTTGGATCTGCCCTAAGAAATTATTCCTGACAAACTGAAGGGACCACATAGGATACCAATAACTGAACTATGTTGACAGCATGCGAAGCAAATGCCTTAACGACAGTTCTATTTCTCTTGCCCCAAGGATTTCTTATTTTTATTTTAAATAATTCTGATTTATATTGAATTTATTTTTTATAATAATTAATCATAAATTCTCATGTCTAGTGATAATTTTTAAATAATATTTTATTTTAAACACCTTGCTTACAAACATGATTATGCTTGGGTTTCAGTCATGTAAGAGGACACCTCCCCATCACCAGTGCAACATTCCACTGTTCCATATATCCCTCCTCCCCACCTCACCCCTGCCTGTACTCCATCCATACATGCTTTCTTTTTTTTTTGGGGGGGGGGTTTGGGCCACACCCAGTGACGCTCAGGGGTTACTCCTGGCTATGCGCTCAGAAGTCGCTCCTGACTTTGAGGGACCATATGGGAGCGGGGGATCAAACCGCGGTCCGTCCAAGGCTAGCGCAGGCAAGGCAGGCACCTTACCTCCAGCGCCACCGCCTGGCCCCTATACAGGCTTTCTATATCCTTCATACATTCTCATTGTTAGGATAGTTCGCAATGTAGTTATTTCTCTAATTAAACTCATCACTCTGTGGTGAGGTTCATGAAGTGAGCTGTACTTCCAGTCCTCCTCTCTTTTGTCTCTGAAAATATTGCAAGAATGTCTATTTTTTCTCAAAACACATAGATGAGTGAGACCATAGTGATAACATTTTAAGTACTATTTGACAAGTGAAAAACAGAAGAGTAACTTACTTAAGGCAAGCATTTATAATTATAAAGCTAAGTATAATAATTTGAAAATAGTCTCCCATGTTCAAGGAATATAATACCCTATTCATAAATAAAAATACACATTGGGAATAGCTATTAATTTCATAACTAGACTAGAGTTATTTTAGAACAGAAAGTAAGTAGCATACAGAGATATTTAAAGCAAAGGGTAGCTTTCTCTATATAGGTTTATCTACAGAATAATGGATTTCTTACCAAACCAATGGAAATTTGAGAGGTCAAGTTTTTTTTAGCATTTAGATTAATCCTTTGATCCATTTAATCAATTTCTATTAAAGTATCTATGAGAATGGAATTTCCACTTTTAAGCTGAATATGCCTGTTTGACATAACTTCTAGTGGGATATCATTAAATGAGATTTCTTTATGCACATTATATTTTATATTCTTCTCTTCCTTTTAAATCTAATGTAGAAACGTTCACACTAGTTAACTAAATCTACCAGTCAGAAATCTACCTGTTTATTTAATTGATAGCAATGGAACAGATAAAAAAATTCGCTGTTGATGGGGGATTGAGGGAAGCAAGAAATCATAAACTAAATTATATTATAAAACATATTCAAACAAAAATGCCTCCAAATGAGTCAGTGTGGTTTTCCCCTTTTGTTTAATTGTATCTATGATGTTTATATCTATATTTTATATTTGTGATGTTTAAGGGCATATTAAAATAGCTAAAGATGGGTATCATTCAATTGAGGCATCTTCTATACCTTTAGTATCTGAATAGATAAGCACATATGAAGAAAAATAAAGTACAAGTCGTCTTGTTCCTCACATTTGTTACCTGTAAATGTTCTTATATTACTACAGAGATGTGACAGAGGGAGAAAGTGCGTATAAGGAAGAATAAAAAAAGTACATTAGAAAGAATAGAACCTCTTTGCATTGCTGTGAAGATAGAAGGTAATGCAGGAGGAGAAAAATTTTAATATTTAGTTATAAAGTTTCAACACAACAAGCAAATCTATTCTCCGATGGAGCTTTCCATGAAAGATACCTTGACTTCAGAACAGTCAAACTGGTTTCAGCTTTCCCACCTTTAGAATTTGTGAGAATAAATGTATGATATTTTACTTGTAGCACTTCACTTTAGCAGCAAAAGGAACCAACACCCCCTTAGGGGCTCTCTACTTATTGTATGTTGTTGGTTAATATTAACCAAAGTGATGTTTGAAGTAACCAGGGTAGAAATGGAGGGGGAAGAAGGCAATGAAGGCAAAATAAATCATTTTAGTAAATGTTAAGCTTTCTTATTTACTATAAAAGTCAGTTTGTGCTACGGAAGAGTGCTATTCATGCCATTTAGTTACCATCCATTTTAATACTTCTGCTTTTATATTTTTAACTTCACTTTTTCAACTTTCATCAGTTGAGAAGATATTTTCTTAGCTGAATATAAAGCATAAAACTTGAGAAAACAATGCTGTTCTTTAGAAAGAGATGTGAGTTGAGAGCACACACATGAAAGATGTGTGAGAATCCAATAATAGAAATGATGTCTGCTAGTTGATTTGGAAGAAGGAAACTATATCCTCCCCACTGAGACTAGGAATCTGATATATAAATGATAATTTTTCAACATATAAATTTCTTGATAAATATTTGACTTTCAAATACTGTCCACTAATATTATAGTGAATTTTCTTGCTTTTGGTAAAAGCTTGTAAAGTGGGAAGTATACAGAAAATTTGATATATGTGCATATGTGTATATTAAATTACCTTGAGTGTCATGAATTATTATGTATTTGAGTGAGTTTTCAGAGAAAGCATTTTTCAGAAGCATTTTGTGATTGCATTGCTAATATTTTTTACTAAGGACACAGAATTGTTATGGAACAGGACACAGATATTATACAATAATCAATGGCATTAAAATGCAATTATGTTCATGGAACTGTATTCAAGAATTTCTAGAGCTATACCATTTTTCCTAATGGCACTTAAAATATGTGTAGTCAGTAATTTTAGTTACAAACTCAAGAATTTTTGTTTTAGAGATATAATTTAAATGATATTAGCCATGCATTATAGCTGCATATTCTAATTCATGTACAATTTTTGCCTATGAAATCAGATAGGACTTGAAATCTATCTTTTTATGTTCTTTTTATATTAAATTTTAAATATCTTTATATTTCATGCATCAACTAAATTTGAATCATGGTTCAATTAACTATTCTGTTATCAATAAATAATGAGTACCACTGAATAAGTTGAGAAAAAAATTAAAGAAACTGACAGGATGCTTACATTTATGACATATTGTTTGACAATGAGCTATACTCTCTACCTTTCTAATAGACTAGCAAGAGCAAAAGTTGACGGCAACACATCTGCATTTGCCTATAAAACAAATACAAAGTGTAACTATTTATTTTCTCTACTTCTTACTAAGGGAAAAAGCTGTGTCCGGATTAGACATATTTTTTCTATGATAGCATTAACAAAAACAGGGACAAGGTGAAGACAGACACATCTTTCCCAAATAGATACAAATGTTCCGATGACATATTCAGAAAAGGTGACATCATGCATAAATATTCATTGTACAGCACAGTTGAGCATATTTCAAAATGGAGACATTGAGATAAACACAACATTGACAAACATTGAGAAAACACAGATATTGATTATTTTTCTTAAATTTTTATGACGAAAATGTCATGTTTGTTGTGATTATTAAAATAAAGAACCAGTGGGACTGTAGTGATAGTACAGAGGAAAGGACATTTGTCCTGTGCCTAGACAACCTGGGTTCAAGCTTCGGCACTTCATATTATCCCACTGAGTCTGCCAGGATTAATTTCTGAGCGAAGAGCCAGGGGTAAGATCAGAGCACTGTCAGGGATGGCCCAAAACACAACAAGAAATGAATAACTTGTTACAAAGATAGAAAATGGAATTATCATGGCTATTGCATTTAGTAATGATCTTGAGAGCTTTCTTTAGTCATTAACAAATACCCTTATTACTGTTAATTGCTGCTGCAAACCACCCGAGTAAGTACTTATATTGTGAATATTATGTTAGTTTTGCGCTAATTTAAAAGGAAAACATTAAACTCAAACTTATTTTGGGGGATTGGGTTAAAACTTAAAGATATGGTATGTTTTATTACATTAAAATTGAAAGTCTGAAAATATACAGGTAAAAATAATCATTATTAATAAATGCTAACTACATTAATTTTAGAAAATTCAGAAGTTTTGATTTGTTAGGGTATACTCATCTTTGCATGGAATTCTTACAGAACTTCTTTTCAGAGTCTTGAAATGCACAATATACTTAAACTAAACATTTAGGATGTTATGTTCTAATCATGAAATATATTCTGTTAGCATAACTCTCCTCCAAAATATATGTAGGGAAAAATTGGCATGCTTTGGGTTTGGTTGTTAAATTGTCAAAATTTTGGCAGTCATAGATTGACTATTGTGAAAGCAATATTCAGAGAAAAGTAGGATAATTTTGAACAATTCTCTCATATTGAAGTAATATAGAAATATGAACAATTTTAATTCAAGTTATTCAGTTTCCTACCTCAATGATCTCTTGTCTAAGAAAATTGAGGATGGAAAATAACAGGTTAAAATCATGCCTGAAGCAATATAAAAAGTATGTGATCATAGATGTAAAATTTTTTATGAAAATTTAAGATTTAAAGAAGCTAGTCTGAAAAAACTGACTCTGACAGTTGTAAAATACTACAAATGGTATTTTAAACAGTGAGACTATTATTTTAAATAAAAAGAAATTGGGTGACCAATCCAAATGCCTCATCACTCTGGACTCTAGAATAGGACTTTTTTCCCCACAAGTTAGACACTACCCTCTACTTCTTGTAAATTCCTTATAAGTTCCTCATTATTATAGAATTACTTCATAGCAAGTGTGGGATCAAGAATTTGGAGCCAAGAAAGTAATCAATTGGAAACAATCCATGATAACTAGAATATCATTCATGATGTTCAACATCATTTGAATGCGTTTGAATACTGTTATATTAATAGGTGATATTTGCTTAGATTATTAGGAAATATTTAGGTAAAAAATAGTATTTAGTAACAACTTAATGTGCCATATAGATTGGCAGCTATTAATTTTCTGGATGCACTTTCAGAAACAAGACTCTGAAAAATAAAACAATAGCTATATAAACTTATAGCAAATCATGAAAGTTTATTTGCATTACCTTGCTATTTGGAAACCTGATATAATTAAAATGTCAAGCTAGTGGGGCCCGGGAGATAGCATGGAGGTAAGGCGTTTGCCTTTCATGCAAAAGGTCATCGGTTCGAATCCCAGTGCCCCATATGATCCCCCGTGCCTGCCAGGAGCAATTTCTGAGCATGGATCCAGGAGTAACCCCTGAGCACTGCCGGGTGTGACCCAAAAACCAAAAAAAAAAAAAAAATGTCGAGCTAGTTAAGTAGTTGATGGGAGATAATAGGTTCTCCATTTTGGTTTATGTTAATTAGAGCTCAATATAAATCTTACTTCACAAAAGTGAATTTGTAAGAGTTCTTAGTTTTTATAAGGATTACATTTGTGGGTGCGCCTATTAAGGAGGTAGGAGATTGGCAGAAAACATGAAGACATTGATGGAAGAGGCTGATATGGGTTAAGGTTTAAGTTGGAACATTGCCTCAAATTTTATTGTTGACAACTTTATAAGTCACATGCATGAATTAAAACATATGGTACTAAAATAAATAGATAGTTTTAGAGTTAGGGGGATGTATTTTGATACATATATTGTATTTTGATAAATATACATCTTTTAATTTACTTTTAAAGCATGTATTATTGTAGGTAAATTTTAGTGACACGTAACCTGCTTATATATGATATGGCTCAATATAATGGAAAGCATTACGATGAAATCATGTTATAATATGCATTTCTTCAAATATCTGAAGCAACATTAGCACTCATTACTTTGGAATATAAAGCTATAGTGTATATTTTAAATTGACATCATTTATATTTATATATTATAATCCTCATTATCATTTATTTTGCCATGACAAAGCTCCTTAATTTTCTATAACCTAATTTATATATCAGTGCTTCTGTTTGCATCTTAAAACTAACATTGAAGATTGCTTTCAAATATTACCTGTGTTTTCCTTCATGTATTTTATGTATTTGGGTTTAATATCAAAGTCTTTAATGTACTTTGAATTAAATTTTGCATATAATTAGGGATCCAAGTTCATTTTATTTTTGTAGGAAGTTAACCAATTTTTCAGAATCATTTGTTGAATGATTTATTTATTCCACTTCAAATAACTAAATTATTTGCCAAAAATTAGCTTCCCATTTACCTGAGGCTCTCTCTCTCTCTCTCTCTCTCTCTCTCTTTCTCTCTTTTTCTCTCTCTCTTTCAATTTGGTTTTTTTCTATCTATTTGAGAACTCTGCCTTTATTCCAAGTACTGGGTGCTAAAATAAGATAAAGCGATCATCATTTTCATTGATGTAGCTTTATATTCTAATTTAAAGATGGAAAAAGAAAAGCTTTCTACCTTTATTTTTGAAACAATTCTGTAAGCTATTTGGGGAGTTGTTTCTTGTTTGTTAACTCTGTATAAATTTGAAAAGTATTCGGTCCTTAATGAGTGCCAAGGAGAATATTTTTTTTTTTGGTTCTTGGGCCACATCCAGTGATGCTCACGGATTACTTCTTGTTATGTGCTCAGAAATAGATTGCTCCTGATGTGGGGACCATATGGGACCCTGGGGGATCGAACCTCAATCAGTCCTAGGGCTAGTGTGAGCAAGGCAGACACTTTACTGATTTCGTCACTGCTCTGACTCCACTAAGGGTTTTTTTTATGGTTACTGCATTGAATCTACATTTTGTTTGGTAATAAGATAATATTTTCATATTTCATATAAAATATTTCATATTTCAGCAGAGAAAAGTTTATTTCAAGTACACTGGTAGTGTGGTAATTTGAATAAAATTATTTTTTTTCATTTATGGGATATCTTTCTTTTCCTTGTTTCTTTTTTTTCTTTTCATAACTATTCAGGGTTTTGTTCTAAATATTATTTACCTGATGACTGCTAGGTACTTGATTTGAGATGGTACATAATTATAAAGAAGATTTTAAAATTATCTTTCTCTTTTATGTCATTGTTTGCATCTAAAATTTGTTGGATTTTAAAAATTTATTCAGAAAATTTAATGTATAAATTTATTGTTTCTTGGAGTTTTACACATCTTGTAGTGGACTAATTCCCAAGAGCACTTATAAGACATAAGAACAACAAAAATAAGTTTATTTAAATAGACAGACTGTTATTGCATGCAGATAATAAATATTATATTTAGAAAATTCTAACAGATTCTAGGACTATAAATTTTAAAGTTGCAGACTACAAAATTAATATAAAAATCCACGTTTATTCTTTATACAAATAATTAAAAAGAAGAAAGAAATTAAAAAATAACATTCAGAATTGTGACACAGAAAGTGAATACCTTAAAGTCAACTTAACTAAAGAGGTGGAATAGATGACCTATAATTAAGACAACTATAATAAATTGCTTCAATAAATGAAGAAGACACAGCAAAAGAAAACACATCCCTTGCTCATGAGTTGGATGGATTTACATAATTAAATGGCATTATTTCCCAAAGTACAGATTAAATAAAATCTCAATAAGTATTCACATTAAATTTTCAAAGAAATAGATCAAACAGTCCTGAAATGTATATGGAATAATGACCTCCTTGAATAGTTAGAACACTAATTTGGAAAAAATGAAGTTGGGAGGTATCACTTTACCCAACTTCAAACTATGTTACAGAAAAGTGTTCATTGAAACAATATGGTATGGGAATAAAGAAAGACCCTCAGATAATAGAATAGACTTGAAATATATGAGATTGGCCTTCAGGTGTATGAGCTTTGATAAAGAATGGATAAATAATAAGTGGAGCAAGGAAAACCTCTTCAACAAGTGGTGCTGAGGAAACTGGTTAGCTACATGCAAACAGGTGAACTCAGACCTCTATTTAAAGCTGTGCACAAAGGTCAAATTAAAATGCATTAAAGACTTTAACATCAGATCTGAAACCATACAGTACATCAAAACATATGCAGACAGAACACTCAATCACATTGAAGCTAAAGGCATCTTCAAGAAGAAAATCCCACTGGCCAAGCATATGCAAGCAGCAGAAATAAACAAAAGGGACTATCATAAACTGAGAACCTTCTGTTCCTTAAAGGGAGTTCTGAGTAGGATACAAAGACTACCCTCAAAATGGGAGTAGCTATTCTCTCAATACCCATATGTAATATACAAGGTACTGGTAGAATTTAGCAAGACAAAAAACCTAACCCATTTCAAAAATGGGAAATACAAATGAATAAATACTTCCTCAAAAAAGAAATTCAGATGATCAGAAGACAAATGAAAAAAAATGCTTATCATCATTAATCACCTGGAAGATGCAAATGGAAACTGTTATGCTGAGTGAAATAAACCAGAGGGTGAGAGAGAAACACAGAATAGTCTCACTCATCTATGGATTTTAAGAAAAATAAAAGACACTATTGTAATAATGCCAAAGATGAGGGATGGAAGGTCTGGCTCATGATATGAAGCTCATCACAAAGAGTAGTTACAGTGGTTAAATAAACAGCTACACTAGCAACTATTCATGACAATGAATGTTAATGAGTGAGAGAAGTACAATGCCTATCTCCTGGAATACAGGCAGGTGTTGGGGAAGGAGGGTGATGGGGGGCATTGGTGTTGAGAATATTGCACTTGTGATGGGCTATGTTCTTTTTATGACTGAAACTCAACTACAATCATGTTTTTAATCACAGAGTTTAAATAAACAACAACAACAAAAAAGAAGCAATGAGATGCTATTTGACACCACAGAGACTAAACACATCTCAAAGAACAACTAGTGATGATGCAGATGTGGGGAGAAAAGGACTTTTATTCATTGCTGATGGTAATTTACACTCATTCAGTTTTGGGGGAAAATTATATTGGATATATGGATATTCCTCAAAAATGATAAATTGAGCTTGCACATGACCTAGTGTTACCAATACTAGGTTTATACCCTAGGAACCCCATAACACCACACCAAAAACACATCTGCATGCTTATGTTCATCATAGCACTATTTAGAATGGTTAGAAACTGGAAACAGCCCAAGTGCCTGAGAACATATGAGTGACTAAAGAACTATTTGTACATCTACCCAATGGAATACTATTCAACTGTTAGGAAAAAAATGATTCATGAAACTTGGTTATACATGATGGGTAAGGAGAATATTATACTGAGCAAAATGAATCAGAAGGAGAGGCATAGACATAGAATAATTTTGCTCATTTGTGGGACATACACAAAAGAATATGATAAAAACATGTTGGCCAGACGGACAGTTCATGGTAGGAAGCTTGCTTGCCAAAGAGTGGTGAGTGCAGTTACAGTTATGGTAAAGAAGGGTCCACTATGACAATGATAGTTGGAACTTATAACTTGAGGCAAGTACTGGGTGCTGAAAGGAGATCAAGTGATAGGCATGTTACCCCTTCATTAACAATAGCACAAATGACAGTATATATTAGAAAAAAATGGAAGATAAACAGAGAGACCGAGAGAGACTGAGAAAGAGAGGGAAACAGAGAGAGGGAAGATGGTGGGAGAGAGAGAAGAAAAGAGGAAAACTGTCTGGCCCAGTGGGAGGCAGGGGATACAGGTACAGCTTCAGAGGAGACTGTGGATTTAGTGGTGGGAAATATGCATGAGGAAGAGTGTTTCATATTGTATGACTGAAACCCAACTATAAACTAATTTGTTCTTGTGAAAAATAAAATCTGTCTTAGAAACAACCTTGTAACCATGGTGTTTAAATATATTTTAAAAAGAATAAACATATGATAGTTAAAAATAAATAAAATAGGAAAATTAATAGGTTAATCCTTAAAGAAGACATGTGCATTGCTAACACGTGTATAACAAATGTTTTTAAACCCTTTATCAGGGAAATTCAAATCAAAATAATGATTTATCACCTCATACTAGTGAGTTTGGCATACAACATAATGAGTAGATACAGCAACTGTTTTCAGACATGAGGAAAAAGAAACACTTATCCTCTCTTAATGAGATATTATCTGTTTTAACCTCAATGGGACTCAGTATGACCATTTTTTATTAAAACCTGAGTTTTCACATGACCTAAAGTTTTCATTTATGGCACTTAATCCAAAAAACTCAGAATAATATTTTAAAAAGATATTTTCACATGCATTTATTGAAGCACTTTTCATAATCATCAAAATTTAGTTTCAATACAAATGCACAAGAACATGTGAGTAGATGAGGACCTATGGTATATAGACACAATGTGCTGCAAAGGCAAACAGTGAAATCTTAGAATTCAGTACTGTGTGGATAGAATTAAAGAATATCATGCTGATGAAATTGATCAAAGGGAATAAAATAAATAAGAAAAGAATAGTCTCTCTTACCTAGAAATATAAATAAGCACTGTAAGGGTATTGTAAATAGCCAGTGGTTTCAGAAACTGAGGCAGAACTGAGTTTGTCAATGAGGTGTCAGGAGCGGTAGGCAAACAGGAAACCATCGCAGACTCTCCATTCAAGAATGCTTGCTGTATGACGTTGAGTGTGGTTTTGGAACATGATATGTCAGAACAATGCAATTTTAAGTCACATAGAATAAATGACTATTTTTTATTTTGTTTTGTGCTTCAGTAAAAAAAAATAAACAACAAAAATATGTCATTAGTTTAAATGAGCCATGCAATACCTAATTTGAGTATGCATTATTGATCCATTCATAACTTTGGAAGAATTACTAAAATGAACAATATCTAGATTCACTGTTAGCATAGATTATAATTAATTTTATGATAAATATATTTTAGTCATACTAGGAAAACCTGAAATTTATAGCTAACAATGCATCACAATAATCCATATACTACCATTTATCAGCTTTGTTTCTCTGAGAACAAATTCATGTTATAATTTATGCCCACATTTTTCCTCATAATGGTTTTGTGAAGGATAAGTACATTTATTTTCTTTCTCCTTCTTGTTCCTAAATTATTAGTCAGAAAGACAGATAATTATAAGGTGAAGATGAATGCCCTATTTCTTGTTCACTGTACCTCTCTTATCTCTCTACTTCCTTCTTCTCCTCCCTCTTTCTATATTATTATTGTTTTTTGTTATTGGATAAGTACAACAGAATAGATGTTAATGCTGAGTCACTTGGTAGTATCTGCCACAATATTTTGTAGAGTATTTTTACATTATTATCTTTCAAGTGTTCCAAACTAAAGCAAGACAGGAGCTTAGAGTTAAGGACATTTCAATTTTTTGAATTAATTTAATTTTTAATTAACTTTTTTTTTTGGTATTTGGGTCACACTGGGCAGGGATTACTCCTGGCTGAACACTCATAAATCGCTCTTGGCAGGCTCAGGGGATCATATGGGATGCCTGGATTTGAGCCACTGTCCTTCTGCATGCAAGGCAAATGCCTTACATTTCTGTTTTATACACCTTTCTTGCATTCGTGTCTAACCCCCAAAGAGTAAACATGGCAAAAAAGGCCAGTAGTGGAGCACCTTAAATATCAGCGTAGAACAAATTTATAGTTGTTTTCTGAGAGTAAGACGATATTTTTTGTCTATTCCTGCCATAATATTATTTAATATTTTTACTATCTTAGATCGTTTAAGTTAGAACATCTGAGAAATATGAAATAGCTAGTATAATATGCTTTGGTGATTCTCCTTTTTTTTAATATAGAAATTTTGGGCACAGCGGTATGGCATTTGATTGCACACAGTTGACCCAGGACAGACCGGGTTCAATCCTCTGGCATGCCATATGGTCCTCTGAGCCAGGAGCGATTTCTGAGCACAGAACCTTGAGTAATATCTGAGCGCCGCTGTGTGTGATCCCCTCCTCTCAAAAAAATAGCCTAAAAATATAAAGAAAGCCTACTTATTTCTAAATTCTAGGAAGAGATCATCAACTGGCTTATTTGAATGAAATAACTTGTGATTTTTGACATATGAAATCAAAAAATATGATTTAGTTTTGTTTTATTTGTTGCTGTTTTATCTATTTTTAATATTTTAAATAGTACTTGGGATTAAACATGGGGTTTCAGACATGCTCTGCTACTGAATTTATTTCGCAGACTTCAATAGAGGTTTTAAAAAGTACCCTGTGATAAGAGAATAGAAGCATTCACCCAAAAGCAATTGCAACTAATGGTGCTCTTCCTTCAATCTATAATTGACTTGCGATGTCACTACTGAGAGATCGTTCAGTAACAGAAGTAGAAGTAGTTGAAAATAACTCTAATCCTTGGAATTTAAGAGACATGTAAGTTATAGTCATGACTCTTAGGAGGATAATTATGAAATTCACATGAATTACTGAAGAAATATTCATGTATAGGAAGTGTCAGCAAAATTAGAAGGGCCATGTCTTAATCAATAAATAATTCAATAAACTACTCTTATGTCCTTGGATAAGCTATTTTACTTTTTCTTTTTCTTACCTTTTTATTGAAGTACTGGTATATACAATACTGTTAGATATACTTTACTACTTAGATCATTCCAATATCATACCCATCACCAGATTGTACACATATTTTCACCACTGTTAAAAAAAGTCCCTCTCATTCACTCTCCATGCATGAAATCTTAGTTCTATGGATATAACCCACAGTTGTGATCATTTTACCATTTGTTTTTCCTTACTATGTATCTTTATCCCACAAATAATATGCAACACTAAAAATTTAATTGTGGCAGTAGTCACTCCTACAAGTATCTAGATGAATAAAGCTAAACTCATAAAACCACAAAATTTTAAACAAATAGTAAGTTTGTTTTCAAATAACTGTACACTTCTATTTTTATGGATATGTGGGTTCTTAATTAATAATTTAAAGAAATCTATGCTTATAATTTTGAAATTTAATTGAAAAAAAGCCCTTACAAATATAAAATTTAGAGAAGAGAAGAATTTAAAATAATTAAAGGAATATATAAATAAACCAAAAATTGAAAAAGTTAATTAAAATTGAAAGCTTAATTAAAATTTAATTAAAAATTAAAAGTCTTAAAAAGAAATGATTTACATTAGAATAGTGAGTAAATATATTTTGGCTATAAATTAAAATTACTATGTATTTTCATTAATATATAAGATGTCCTAATATAAAACAAATCATTTCAATAAATCAACAGTTTTGTTTGAATGAATAACTTGTGATAAAATTAAAACATAATTTTATATTTATTACAAAATGCTAGGAGCATATTACCTATATTTTTAGTGGCTCTATAAAATTTTCTGTTATTCAGAAATGATGATCATTCTTATATTGTCTTTCTTGATTTTGTGTCACAGTTCTTTGGTATACTATTCATTTCTATTCAGTCATTTACCTATCTTCTATTAGAGGTTTCCTACATGTCATCTTGGATTTCCTTGATCTTTTTCTGAGTTGCTATTATTCTTTTACTCAGAATTTCTGTTGAGTTCTTAGTATCAACTATCATATTCTTTGCTTTTGTCACTTCTGATTGTAGTTTTCTCATTTCTGCTTTCATACATTTTTGTACTTTGCTGACTACCTTTACAACTATCCCTTTGAACTCTTAATATGGTGTCACTAAAGTCAACCATTCTTTGAGAGTTTATACATCTGGATGGTATCATTAGAGCTTTGTATGTTCTTATTTTCACTAATTTAAGATTTGTGAGATGAAGATTTGAGATGTACAGATGGTGGAGACTGCTACCTCCATGCTAAAGGGAGTGGAATCTGATCCTACTTCCCAAAAGACTCTGTGATGATAGAGAAGAGTATACTCTTATGTAAAATGGTAAAAACAAATAAACAAACAAGAACAGGGTCTGAGGTGTGGAGATGGACCTTGCAGATGGCAGAAGTCAAGTATAGTTCTTTTACTATTCTCTTAACTTTGTTTTCCAGACAAGTGTTTTGAAGACATTTCAGTGTAGTAAAAGCTTTTCTAAAATTTATATATTATACATAGTTTTGTTTTATTTTGGTACACACTTTAGGTGTGCATAGGACTTACTTCTGTCTCTGTGTTCAAGAATTGCTCCCAGATGATCTCAGGGACTGTATCCATAGTCATACATGCCAATAATTAAAGTGGGGTCAGTTGCCTGCAAAGGAAGTGCCAAACCTGAGCACTATCTGTTTCTAAAATAATACAAAAACATTATAGGAAGCCTTTAAAAATAAAATTATTAAAAAGCTGAGAAGCCTATTCTATAAAGAGAATAAAACTCCTGGACTGTTACACTCGCCATTTTCTATTAACTATTCTAGGACATTTGCTTCCAGATTTAACTTCATGCACCTCATTCAGCAGCTGTTATATAACCATTAAAATCATAATATGGCACTTGGGTTTTTCACAATTTTGTTAGCTTATCTGCAAAATTAGATTCTACTTTATTTTATATGTGGTACCTTTGTAATAATCCATTAATAACTATTTCATAAATATAAGACTGAAATTTTATATTTTAGCACAATCATAGACCCTTACTATAAAGAAAGGGAAAGTTTGCAAATATTCCATACTTGTGAGACACAAGTTGAAGCATATGTAGAAAGAAAAACTCAGAAATGCCATACTAGCATTCTTTTGTTCTAACTGTGACATTCAGTCACAAATTTATAACATTTGAAAAAGAGTCTTGAATGTATTATAGAAGAGGCTGTATACTTAGAGATTGGTCATTGTTCTGAAAGTAAACTCAAATATCAGTAAGTTACAAAGAATGGCATTAAAAAATCTGCCATTTACTGTCAACTGCATACAAATAATTCTATTGTAATTAAAGTATCTAAAAATGGCATGCATTGCTATATGTCTGTTCATAATATGTAAATGTAAGTTGTGAATGTTCCTTTCCTATATGTGCCTATGTTGTTCTTTTCATTAAGAAACATGTCTTTTAAACATAATTATTGTAATCATATTAGTCTCTCTTTAGTGTGACAATTTTGTAATTCTGAAAGTGCGAATAGGATTATCTATCGTCCAGATATTTGCCTTAATCAGGTCATTAGTATATAGTATTTGATTAGCAAATGACATTTGATTATCACCTCTGTATGTTAAATTAGAGAGCAAATGATTAATAAATTATCATAAGCTATACTCACATTAATTCATCTTTCCCTTTCTCAGAATCTTTTTTGAGGGGTTGGGCCATATCTGGCAGCACTAAGGCGTTGCTCCTGGCCCTGTGCTCAGAAATTGCTCTGCCAGTCTCAGGGTATCATAAGCGATGCTGGGGATCAAATCTGATCAGTTCCAGTTAAGCTGAAAACATGTCCAATGCCCTACTGCTACTGTTCCAGAATCCTGTTATCTGATTATTTCAACTGTTAATCAATACAATGTATAATATGAAAAGAAGTCTTATTTTTAAAATTTTTATTACAGGTTTAGACAACAGTAATTTTTAATTTTTTATTGCAACACTGTGATTTGCCAAGCTGTTCATAGTACAGTTTCTTCAGGCATTAACGATTCAAACACTAATCGCACCACTAATATGATCTTCCCTTTACCAGTGTCCTAAGTTACCCACTCAACACCTTAACCCACTCCTTTCATGTGCAAAAATCACATTTTGTATTTTTTTTTACGATATGCTATTTATTCAGGGGTCATCATTTCTTTGTGTTTCAACATAAAGGCAAGTAGAATTTTCAAAACTTAAATACATAAGGGTAAATTCAAAATCATTGTTGTATATCTGAATATTGCTATTGAAGTCATTGTCCACATATTTACTGAGATATGGTTGGTGCCATTTGAGCCTTATGTGATACTGCTTAGGCTCTTGCTGTGATTTGCCTGGGTTGACACTAATATGAAATTTTTGGGCCAAATTACGTTAAATTGTGGAATTAGATCATTTCTGCTGGAGGGATTTGGGTGTGGTTGTAAGAACCGGCCCACGACTCACAGTTATTCGTGGTTGTGGAAAGGACTCTTACCTGAAAGAAAGAATGGTGGGAGAAAAAGGGAACACCAAGTCAAGGATTCTGATCAAAGTGTCAATTTTATTTCAAGCAAGCAGGGCTTATATAGGAAGTTAACAGTAGTGGGTAGTTACATAACGGGTGGTTACATGAACAACTCAATCTCTAGGTGTATTCATAAAAATCACAATGCTCTGCAAGCACACCTCCTGCAAGTACATACGTGTTATAACAAGCCTTCTTGTGTGGTCACATTCTTGCAGGGCAGTCTGCATCAATTCCTGCCCATTTAACAGGTAAACATCTTAAATTCAGATTAAGGGCAATGCTGAGACAAAATGTCTGTCTGAGGCAAAATGGCTGTACTTATGCTAAGCTATATTTCAAAGGATCTGGCTTCCAACAATTCCCCCTTTCTTATATAAGTAAAAGAAGCGCAATATCAAGTGCCAGAAATTCTGGCAATGAGCCTGTCTTAGGCTATCTGGGGGTCTACCCCTAAGTGGCACCTGATATTAGGGACCCAGATTAATCCCGTCTTGGGCAACACTGCATCCTATTGCACCACCATTTCAGAGTGGCAGCCATGCGCTCCAGTTCCTAAAAATTCAATTGTACTTGAGGATGGGTAGCCAGTTGTTGATAATGTACAGAAATATGTTTTTGGTAGCATTATCCACTTGACTTTTGACAAAATCTGTCATTTTTTTTAAATGCCCACGGGCCGAAGGAGATGAGGCAGAGAAAACCCAATACTGGACCCAAAATAGTGGGAAGGAGAGTGGTCAACCACGGAGAGGCAGAAAACAAATTTTGATACCAAGATTCACTTTGCTCTTTCTCTCTTTGTCTTTCTTCCAAGCTTAATTCCAATTGCTTAACACTGTCTCTAACCAGACCCAATTTATCTATAAAGAAGTAACATTCTTCCTTAAGTGCAACACAAACCCCTTCCTCTCTCATAAAAGCCAAATCAAGGCCCCTATGATTCTGCTGAACCATTTCAGCCAAGGAACTCAGGGATTCTTCAAGGGCTGGAAGGCCCTGTTTAATAGCCTTAACATCAAATTCAACCACCTGAGAGAGATGATTATAATGATGTTGTGAAGTAACCAGGGCAGCAATACCAGTACAGTTGTGGATCACTATACCTTGAAACATTCTAAGAAGGCCCCCAAATTTTCAACCTAGAATATCTGAAAAGAGTTACGGCATCATCATATAACCACGCATGTTTTAACTGTTCTTTTATTTAACTCTTCGAAATACATGTTGCTTCCCTGCAGCTGCAAGCAAAATATCAACTTTACTATAGAACTCTTTGTATTTTGTTGGGTGAACACCTGATTTTGCTTAGGGAATCACTCCTGACTCTGTGCTCAGGGATTACTCCTGACATTGACCAGACAAGCATATGTGTCAAACCAAAGTTATAGAAACATCTGAATACAAGACAAGAACCTTAACCTCTGAGTTATTTAACAAAATAAAAATGTTTTGAATTTTTTAAAAGCTTAATTCCTTTGCAAAATACCAAGATGGTAGTATAATAGTATTTTTAATTTTTTAATTCAGAGCACTGTGGTTTTTTAAGATCTTTTATGAAATTGATATTCTGATAAATATACATATATTATGTAATAATTTTAAAGTTATCTATTTTAGATATCACTATTTCTTACAGTATCTCAGCCTAATTTCATTGCAATAGAAACTTAAAATGAAACCAGACAGAGGTTTGTTTTGTGATATCTTTCTGGAGTAGCAAACAAAAGGTACAAAGATTCATCCCAGCAGGAATTCACAGCAAAAATAATTAATTCAATGTTTATGCAGTCATTGTTTCCTTTTGGGAAAGCATTTCTGTTTAGTGTTTCTGATTGCAAGAATAGAATGAAAAAAATGCATTTAACATTTCACTGGAAGGGTGAAAAGTTTGCATTTTAAGGAACAACAACTTTTACACCACATTAAATATTAAAAACAAACTGCAATTCCTCTCTTTAATGTGCTTTGTTTTGGTTGTGGGTCAAGCCAAGAGGATGAAAACTCCCTTTTGGCGCTGATATAGAAGACAATTTGCTCTGCAATTTTGGTGACAAACATGGTGATAAATTAGAGCAGGTAATATATATGCATGGGTTCATCCAGAATTCTCCTACTAAGCACTAGTTTATCACCTCTAAAAAGTTTTCTAGGAGAATATGTTTGGACTCTGACCATTGCAGTGGGTTTAAGTTCATACATTCAATCAAATTTCTTCATTGAATCTTCTTTAATGACTCCTTTTCTAAGTACTTAGGAGCAGTTTTACAATTATTTATAAATGCCCAGCTAATTTTGAAACTAAGGCATGTTTTTTATTTTAATTTTGAGTGCATATTCTTCAATAACTTTGTTTCTGTAATTTAGAGTATTATAAGACACAGATGGAGGTCAGAGAAAAAGTTCCAGAGACTTTTTCTTTTAGAGCAACTAAGCAATGTTAAGGAATTTGAATTAAAAAAACTTGCATTGGTGAAACCTTTGGTTGATTATAGGAGGAAAGATATGCATAGGTTCTTGAATATAACTCATGGTCAGTATGTTGGCTTATTTTGTTAGATTAAAATATCAATGGGCTCTATCAAATTTAATATTAATAGGAATCAGATCTGGGGAAGAGGTACAAGACTTTAGAGAAAACCCAAGAGAGAATTGGAGAATTACTGTATTATGAACTGCTAAAACTATATAACTATCCAAATAGTTGAGTAATTGAATTAAGACTAATTTTTGTGAAATTACCAAAGTAATTGGTTGTATGTCAACCAACAGAACACATTTTGTTTGGTCTCATGATAAAAGAATTCAGAAACAAAGCAATATGAGTGCAATATCAGTTAAGATAATTAAATGTATTAAAATACATGTGTTATCTATTTATTCTTATGTGGAAACTTTATTTTAATGAAATTCCAGATGACTAAAAGACTACACAGTTCTTTAGTAATCACATAAAAATGTATTACAATTGGTTGTGGGATAATCATCCTAAGTCATAGTATTTTGGAGTCTTATATATATAAATAATCCAAAAGATATGTTATAAATTTAGACATTTTTCCTGGAACATGAACTCATACTTACAGCAAGATGCATCATAACACATAGAAAATAAATATCCTATTTTATTAAAATTTAGTCTATATGTAAAAATAAAGCAGTAAGTATTTAAACATAATTTTAAATGCTTCCATTAGAAGGGTGTTTGCTGGTTTGGACTATCCCAATTGTTTTGAAATATTAAAATAACCATGTTAAGTGAAGACTCTTCATTTTAATATGACCTGTTTCTAAATAATGCATTATTCATTGTTTTTAAGAATGTTAGAATTGTATCCCAAATAAATATTATTTTCTTGAAAAACATTTAAAATAATTTACACTTTAAAATTATGAAATTTACAACTTCTTCCCATTTTTCTTTGACTCATTTAATCAAATAATCCTCAAGTAGCCTTAAGATCTCTACTTTTATTAACAATAAGTTTGTTTTTTTGTTGTCTCATCTTATGATGCTCAGGGGTTACTCTTGACTATAAGCTCAAAAATTGCTCCTGGTTGGGGTGACCATATGTGACAATGGGGGATTGAACGTAGGTTAGTCCTGGGTCAGCCGCAAGCAAGGCAAATGCCCTACCGCTGTGCTATCACTCTGGCTCAGCTTTTTTAATATATCTTTCTTTTTACCAGACTTAATGGTGCTCACTGGAGCACTTATTTCCATCATGGTACTATGTGCCATGCGGTGCTCTGCTGGGTATTGCATGTAAGTCTTTTGCATGAATGTGTGCCACTATGCTACAAATTGTCAGTGAATACATTGATTGTTTTCTTATTTTAGCTGATAAAAATAACACTGTAATCAATAGTAGAATATATATACATGTATATATATATTTGTATCAATGTTTTCATAGTCTTTGGATAGATTCCCAAAAGTTAAGCTTCTAGATTGTATGATACTTCTATCTTTAGCTTCTGTTTTAAATTTGGTGGGGGGCATCATTTGGGGATAGATCTGACTGTGCTCAGGGCATATTTCTGCTTATGTTCGCAAGGAACACAATTTGCAAAATTTAAAGTATATATGAGCATTGGAGGTTGAACCTAGAGTGTCTTTGTCCAAGACATGTTCCCAAACCACTGTACTATCTCTTTAGCTCCTGCCTTCAACATTTTTAAAAGGCTTAAAAAATTATTTTCAAATGATTGCATCAAGTCAAAATAATACACAGAAAGGTTCTTTCTTCTCTACACCACATTTGATACATATTGATGCTCAAGTGTGAAATGGAATTTGTTTGCCATTTTGTATCAAAGCATTTTTTGATTTAGTGTAGTTCCAATTATTGATCGTTAATTTCTCTTCCTGTTTGAGTCTAATCCCTAAAAATAATTCTAACAAGAATATCTTAAAATATTTTACTTATGTTTCCATCTCTATACTTTATGATTTTGAACCTTTAATACTTTGAGGGTCTTTAAACCATTTTGGACCTATATTTGTGAAAAAGAGAGTTGGGGTTAGAAAGCACAATGGTAGGGCATTTGCTTTCCACTCAGCCGAACCAAACTGATGGTGGTTTGAATACCAGCATCCCATATGGCTCCCCGTGCCTGCCAGGAGCCATTTCTGAGTGCAGAGCCATGAGTAATCTCTGAGTGCTACCGGGTATGACCACCCCTCCCAAATAAAGAGAGTAGATATGACCTAAATGCAATGTGTCATAAGAAGAGAACTGAACAGGGAGATATCAGAAGTTTCAGCTTCTTTTTTTTTTTTTTGCTTTCAGATGAAGTGCTGCTCTTCTAACAGTTAGATTTGAATTTCCAGCTTCCAAATGGAGAGAACAGATTCCTTCTATTTTAACTATCTTATCATTTGTTATGACAACATAACCACAGAAAATGAATTGAGACTTCTTATTCAAAATTAAATAAAATAACTTTTTTTTTTTTTGGTTTTTTTTTGGGCCATACCCAGTGACGCTCAGGGGTTACTCCTGGCTATGCGCTCAGAAGTTGCTCCTGGCAGGCACGGGGGACCATATGGGAACCGGGGGATCGAACCGTGGTCCGTCCTAGCTAGCGCAGGCAAGGCAGCAGACACCTTACCTCCTGCGCCACCTCCCGGCTCCCTAAATAAAATAACTTTTAAATTGAGTTTTAAGTTTGTTTTTTTTAATCTGTCTCAAATTGATATTAGAAAGTTGTTTTGTTGTTGCTTCTTTTTTATTTTTTAAAATTAACATATGCAATATTCTCAAGATGTATATTAATTAACCATGAGCATAGATATTTTTATAATAATTTTTATTTTGACCAAAGTGGATTACAAATCATTCACAGTAATACTTTAGACCCATAGCTACATTGAATCAGGGGCATTCCAACCACCAATGTTTCTTCTCTCTACCCCTATTCCTAGTATGCATTCCATATCCCTCTTCTTTATCCCCCGGGCTGCTAGCATAAGTGGTCCCCTCTGTGTCTAACTTGGTGTAGATTGGGTATCAATTCTGTTGTCATTGACTTTGGTTTGGTGTTTAAGTTTGATCATTTTTTATTTCTACTTAATGTTCATGCAACTGTTTGGTTTTGGTACCCTCCATTATTTCCCCCTTAATTTGAGAGGCAGAACGAGATGGTTCAAGTTATGTGGTTCCGTTTGAAGGAAGGAGAAAGATAAAATGGAGCAAAAATCAAACAAGCAAAAAATGAGAGGAATCCTTCTAGAGGCTATAAATATCTATTTAAGAGAAGAAGGGAAAAAGGAAGAAAAAACATAACAACAATAGAAAAAAATCAAACAAAAAATCTGAAAAACAAAGTTTTGCTTCTGTTTTTTTTTTATGTGTGTGTGTGTTGTGTGTGTGTGTGTGTATTTTGAATTACACCTGACAGTGCTCACAGATTGCTCCTGGTGGTGTTTGGGGTAGCAAATTCAGTATCATGAATTAATATGAAGTTGGCCACATGCATGCCAAGTACCAAACCTCTGTACCATATCTCCAGCATGAAAGATTAGCCAGTTATTGTGTAGAGAGCATATTTAAATAACAAAATTCAGTATTTATTATTTAACTAATCATGATTAATGCCATAATTATATAATAGACTTAATGTGAGCCAAAATATTCTAGGATCACAATTATACAGTTCATAGATGCATAATAGAAACTATTAATATTTTATGTACTACTGTCATTCAGAAATGCTATGGGATGCAATAATGGAGGTAACTGTAAATGTAATAGTTATTGTTTCATTATAGTGGCCATAATAGAGTGGTTATGCAGGCAGTGATCATTGGCCTGTACATGAGTTTCAGAAGTAGTTATTTAATTTTACTAAACCTTATTCTCTGAAAAAATGAGAGGAGACAAGGATTCAATATTATTTCACTTTGAAATTTTCTTAAATATAGATATCTATATATGTACATTTAAAAGTTAAACCAAGAAAGGTCAGAGAGATAATACAGGGGTAAAGACAGTTGACTTACATGTGACTGACCTGAGCTTGATCCCTACAACCCCTTATATTACTCTTGAGTTTTACCGGTAGATATCCTTGAGCTTAGAACCAGCCCAGAGGAAGGCCAAAGCATAGATATGTGTTGCCTTCTAAAAAAATACCAAACAAAAGTAACAAGCAAAACAAAATAAATAATTAATTCTGAATATTTAACAGAGTATTAAGCTATCTTTTGGGGGTGGTAGTATGATTATGAGTATATTTCTCTACAGAGAAATAATCTTGCTAAGAAGATATCAGTTATAGCAAGAACTTAGGATTCTGAAGTTTGTGTTTTTCAAATGCAAACTATACCTTTAATTAATCAGTTTTTCCCCCACTAGGGCATTGGAACTTGTACTTGTATTCTTGGTTTGTTTAAAGAGGGTTTTTTTTTATTTTTTGGTGGCTTTTTTTGTTTGTTTGTTTTGTTTTGGGGCCATATTCAGCAGTGTTTAGGGATAATACCAGCTTCACACTCAGGACTGTAAATGTTTACTCCTCACATTCCTCATATACAGCTTGCATTAGTCCTGAGGTGCATGGGGGGCATACAAGATGTCTAGATCTCATCCAGGTCAGCTGTGACCAATGCAACCATCCTACCTGATGTGCTTTCCTTCAGACTGTTGGCACTCATATTGTAAACCACCTCCTGTGCACGTGGCTAACTTCGATTTGATCTTCAGTACCCCATAAGGTCTCCCAGATACCAGTAGAAATGATCCTTGAGCAGAGTCAGGAGTAAGGCCGGAGCACTGCTGATTATCCTCCTACCAAAAGACAAATAAAATTTACTAATCAGATACGAATATAATTTTATAGTAATATAAAAATATGACTCAATTTTATACATTGAGAAAAACGTTTTATGTAGTAGTTATTTACAATGTACTATTTTGTATAAAAACAATATTTGGCACACAGTTGAAGAGTAGTAATAAGATATTTTTCTCCTTTTTCATTCATCTGGTACTTAAAATTGATGTAATTGACCTTTTGATTTTAACTCCCATTCACCTGTTATCAAATATTTATGAATGAAACATATCAAAGAAACGTTCTTAGTTAATATTTATATGTGAAAGAGAAGCCTTTGCTCAGTGTCTTTTATAATGGGTCAGTATCAAACTATAAAATAAAGGGTATTGTGGCTGCTGCTTTTTAATACAGTGCAATAAATCTTATTTTAAACTTCAAGTGCTATACTTCTTTTTTTTTGTGTGTGGTTTTTGGGTCACATCCAGCAGTGCTCAGGGGTTACTCCTGGCTCCATACTCAGAAATTGCTCCTGGCAGGCACGGGGGACCATATGGGGCACCGGGATTCGAACCGATGACCTTTTGCATGAAAGGCAAACGCCTTACCTCCATGCTATCTCCTGGGCCCCTATATTTCCTTTTTTATACCTTCCTTAATATTTTTCTTTAGTAGTCAATGTTAGAAATTTATTGTAAGAGTACTAAAAATATTTTCTGATTCCTGGGTTTAGGAATTTACAAGAATTATATTGCTTGATATTCTTGACCCCTATTTGTATTATACTAAGGAGGCCACTTGATTTACATCCTAAACTGAATACGACAATGAATCTAAGAACTGAAAATGAATATTTTAATTTAAAAGAACATTTCAAAACTTCAATAATAGACTCAATAATAAATATGTAAAGCAGTTTAATGTTTCAAAAATAATAAGACTGTGCAAATTGTTGATGATATTTTAATATTGCTAAATCCACTGAAAGCATATGAGGGTAGCTAATAATCAACCTATCCCACTACCTCAAGACATTAATTTACTGATTATCTAGCAAGAGTGTTGGTTACATACTCAATACTGCTAAGGTTCTTTTCCTACTACTGCACACAGGAGTGAGTCCTTACAGTGCTCAGTTGACTACATGTAGTGAAAGGAATTGTATCAGGGTTGAGGAGTCAAAGTACAATCCACATAGAATGCAATTGTCTTAAGACCTATAGTATCTCTCCAATTCATAGATATTAATCTTAAATGTATGATAATATAAAACATGAAAATATTAGTTTCATAGAGAAAGCAAATCAGGGGAACTCAAAGACAGCACAAGGATTAAAGTAATTGCCTTGCATGTGAACAACCCCAATTCATTCACTGTCCCATCATAATTACCTTTAGGGACAAAAAAGATAGTTTAAGAGAAAAAGTTCACTTAATCTGCTTCTCTTTGCTGTTGCTAATGTTGCAATGTTTTGAGGTGGCAGGATCCTATGAAAACCTTACTATAATATTCACAATTTAATGTGTGATGTTCACTTGGAATTGAACATGAAGTGGGTTACTCACATATTGCTTGTGGTCCTCACTAAAGTTTAGACCTTTAGTTGTATTGTTTGTACACATACTCACCATGGCATAGTTCTCTTTCTGAGGTTCAAGGGGGATCCATGTGTACTTGTCAGGGTTCCCTCTTCGCTTCCTTTTGTGCTTGAAGTATTTCACCTGGGGTCATGCCTAGTGGTGGCTCTAAAAACAACTAGCTGCAGTGCAACTGATACTAGTATCTGGCTCCTGAAATCTCAGAGAGCAGTGCTGACAGGCAGAAAGAATAGAGCTGTCAGGATCATGGCCAGTGAATGTGTGGATATCATGAAGTTGAATTCTTTTTTTTTTTTTTTTGTGGCTTTTTGGTCACACCCTGAAGCGCTCAGGGGTTACTCCTGGCTCCATGCTCAGAAATTGCCCCTGGCAGGCACGGGGGACCCTATGGGGCACCGGGATTCGAACCTATGACCTTTTGCATGAAAGGCAAACGCCTTACCTCCATGCTATCTCCCAGGCCATGGAGTTGAATTCTTGACTAAAAACTTGCAAGGCAAGAAATCATCTTCCACTTTATGCCAGCATTCTCCCTCATAGTGATTAGGAGATCTGGAGGGCACTCCCAGAAATTCTCAGCCATCCACTGTAGTAGTTCAAGGCAAGAGTCCAAAGACATATTTATTATTAAGCTATCCTGTTGTGGTGAAGCCTCAAGGACTGTACCTGTAGATATTCAAGGACAGCGTGGTGCTGAGATTGAATCAAGGTAAATCATTATCTCTCCAGCTCTAGAACAGGCATTATAAGATCAGATGTTATTTCTCAAAATTTGAGACTGGATATGTATAACCTTTTGAAAGATAAATATTTCATAATCAGTATATTAATGAAACAAGGTTGCAAGAGAAAAATAAATTGTGTATCAAGTAAAGATTATGCTTGTCAAGTCAGTGTAAATATATATATATATATATATATATATGAATAATTAGGCCAGAAGGAAAGTACAATGAATACTGCACTTGTCTTGCATATAGAAGACCCCAGTTTTATTCAGAACAAGCCCTGACCACTGTTGGATGTGGCCCCAATACCACTGATCAAAAAATAGAATCTGAATATCAAAATCACATAGTGGAAGGCACTATAATATGTATATGTATTCCTATTAAATACAAAATATTTAAAAACCATAGAAGTGTGTAACCAAAATAAAAATTAATTTTGTAAGTATGAAAACTATGAACAAACTTTTTATGAAAGATGATATGCAAATAGTAGGTTCATGCGAATGATTTGTGTCACAGTAATTAAGGAAATACAAATAAAAATATGAAATGCCATTAGATCCCCATTACAAGAGTTAAAATAAAAAAAAACTGATATACTGGCATTGTAGAACTCTGGCAAGTATGTATAAAAGTGGAACATATTGAACTACAAACTAACAATGTACACCAACTTTAATATTGTAAAGACAATTTTATAGGGGATCGGGTGGTGGCGCTGGAGGTAAGGTGCCTGCCTTGCCTGCGCTAACCTAGGACGGACCGCGGTTCGATCCCCCGGTTCCCCATATGGTCCCCTGTGCCTGCCAGGAGCGACTTCTGAGCGAATAGCCAGGAGTAACCCCTGAGCGTCACCGGGTGTGACCCAAAAACCAAAAAAAAAAAAAAAAGACAATTTTATATATATAATATATATACATATATATAATATATATACCAACAGTTTTCAACTTATTTTCTAGGGAACTTAAATACACTGTGTAACTTCATTGTATGAACTCTGTTTTTCTATATAAGAAATCTACAAGGATAGAAGCCAAACAGTGTTTTCTCTGCTATTTGAAGATTTGATTTAAGTCTGTAGGA